>PVJO010002763.1:36080-136660 GCA_004026905.1 Hystrix cristata | reverse complement strand
TGGACCAGTCTGCATTCCCACCAACAGTGCAGGAGGGTTCCTTTTTCCCCGCAGCCCCGCCAGCACTTGTTATTGGTTGATTTCTTGATAATAGCTATTCTTTCTGGAGTGAGATGGTATCTTAGTGTTGTTTTGATCTGCATCTCTCGAATGACCAATGATGTTGAACATTTTTTCATATATTTATTTGCCATTTCACCAAAAATGGCTCATCTTCTTGATTTCCCATTTTAGTCAAATAGCTGGTTATGATTGAAGAAAATGCGACTGGTGATATCCGTGTTGAAGCAATGTTACAAGTTCTAGCAAGTGTCCACTGACCTATAGATGCTCAATAGACATCTAAACACATTAGACTGGAGGAGAAAGCCAAGGTTCTAGTCTCGCCTTCCTTGAATTTGGCTATATGACCTGGACAGTCTCTTTGGTATTGGTGTTTCCTTGAGCTACTGATTACATGGATTGGACTAGATTATTTCTAAAGTGCATTGCAACTCACTCCCAGCCTATCACTGCTAATCTATGGAAGTCTTAACTTGCTTGTATTGTTTGTATCCAGATTATCATCAATTTTTTTTTAAATTTTTACCAGGGCTCTTCTTAAACACAATCTGTAATCTTGTTAAATTCATTCTTCCCAAACTAGAGGGGGTCCATCACGCTGTGCTTGAACTTCTCTCCTGTTTGGATTTCTGAAATCCGGTGTAACCCTGTATTACAGGAAAGAAGGAAGTTGGGTGTTTTCTGTTCTGCTTATTGTCAGTAACTTTGATTTTAAATTCTCCTCTATGGCTCAGATGTTGGGAATGGTTTGAAGAGAGATGCAAATAGATAGTGAAAGAGGGAAGAGTTGTTTGGGGACATGTGCCATTCTTCCTAGTAGTACTCAGAGAGTAAGACTAATTGTTCCAGGAGGTGATGACATGAGAACAAATGCAAGAGTGATAGAGACTAGGGAGCCAGGAGTGACCCTAAGGCATAGCAACAGTGAAGGGAACTGGTGTCAAGGGAATTAAGAGAGGGGTCCCTGGGGAACTGGGGTGTGATTTGTGAAGCCCCTGGCCCTGTGGTCATTTAGATAAACTCAGGTGCTATCTTAGAGGGCAGAGGAGAAAGTGCAGCTTAGAGAAAGGACTCAGAACTCAACTGTACCCACGGCGGAAAAGGCAACAGCAAGCAAATACGTTTTGTATGGTTAAGAATAGTGCGTTTCATTTTGGATGTGTACTTTGTAAGTCCTTAGTCATTAAGCAAAGTCAGAGGGAGACTGCTAACTCCAAGAAAATAAACATTTTCATCTGTCTTATTTACCGCTGGATCTCTAACATTAGAAAAACATAGACAATAAATATTTGTTTAACAAATACGTTCATCATTACAGACCAATTTGGAACCCTAGAAGATGAGCTAATGGACTCAGAAAAGAAAAATAAATCCCTAAAGTAGAATTGAGACCTGCCTGTAGCCAGTATGATTAGACATTTCCTAATCCTTGGGGAGGAGGAACTAAAATTCACCAAGACTCTACCTGTATGGAACCTAGATTAATATTTTATGAAGCAGGCATAGTTTGCCATTAAGTTACTTTGACTGCTTTCACTAATTTCTTTTTCCTTCTAAAGGCCAAATTTAAAGATTATTTTGAGCTCTGAAAGTCAAATATTGAATCAGGGTTGGCTTAAGTAATTATATAGAAATCGCTACAGGAATAGCATGGCAGTGATTTCTACTCATTTAGTGTCAGTCAAGGGCAGTGCTATGAAGGACACCTACCCTGGCTCTGCCAGGACTAACATTGAGATGATCTTATTCAGTGACAGCCCTACCAGCATCTCCCTAACTTCACTGCCTTTTTTCCTTTGCTCCCATCATTGTGAGAAGCTCCCTGAATCTGAGTTACTATTTTCCAGTGAGTTCTACCTTTGATCATATGTCTTTGCCTGTTTCAGCTGTTCCCTGTACTGATGACTCTAACCCCCACCCTCCAACACACACACTCTATCTTCTGCTGGCTTCGGTAACACTCATTTTGATATCCTCAATTCTTCTAGCTACCCAGTTACACAATCTCAGAGTCATTTTTCACTCATTTCTCCCTGTTATCCTCCTCGGTCTACTTGATTCTATATCTCTCTTGTGTTTATCCCTTAAACTCTATGCCTGATTCAGTATAGTTGCCTCTCAACTGATCGCATGACTTCGGAATCTATCTTTTCCAGACATACCATAGCTAAAGGTTTCTTCCTAAATTACCACTTTAACCATATTTTCTTCCCTATAAATAAAGCTCCTAGTGCATTTAAGAACTTTTGGAATCTTGTCCCCCACCCAATCTGATATGTACCCCTCTGGGCCATCCAACCTGAAATTTATTCCCCAAATCTCTAAAATTAATTTTTTTTCAATGCTGTAGTTTTGCTCATGTTTTTCTCAGTTGGAAAGTCCTTCCTTGCTGGAGGACTTAGTAGAATCTTACCTCTTCCATAAAGACTTTGAAACTGTCATAGTCTTTGATCTCCCATTTTCTAACATACTGTTCTACTTACTGTCTACATTACTCTTGTTGATCCTTGCTCATTTAAAATATGACTTAGGGGCTAGGAATTTAGCTCAGTGATTAGAGTGCTTGCCTTGCAAGCACAAGGGCCTGAGTTCGATCCCTGGCACCACAAAAAAAAAAAAAATATGACTTAACTGTTACATGTATCTACTTCATCTTCTTAATTGTGTATATTTTTTAAAATAACAAATATGTACTTATTTCACTATATATGTTTTAGTTCTCAGTCTGATGTTATATGGATATAAAGGAACTCAAATATATATGCGTAAACTCAAGAATTCCCTGAGGATTAGTTAAACTCAAGAATATGGCTATGGTTTCATGGAGAGCAAACCCAACTGAGAGTTATATTTTTGAGTTTGCTTTTCAGCTCTGCTGCTTCTCAGGCAAGTGAAAATAAGAAAGTCCTCGTTCCTCACTGATTCTCAAATTTTATTATTTTAACGAATAGCCTGGGTTTTTCATTCAATGGACACAGAAATAACAGCATCTCATGAAAATATACCCATAACTCTGGATGATAACTTTTAAAACTGGGATGATTTAGCAACTATTCCATCTACTCTTATATAGGCTTGAAATTTTTCACGCAAAGAGGTCATAGTAATCACCCAGGAACACTAGTTAAAATGCAGACATTCTGATTTATTAGATTTCCATATATCACCTAAATATTGTGATTTAATAGTTTGAGGTATAGTTTAGGAATCTTGTTTTTACAGCTGGACTATTATAAACCTTATATACCTCCCTAAACCTTCTAACCTACGCAGTTGGGATGCAATAGCTACTCTACGAGTCTATTGTAAGTGAAATAAGATGTGTTAAAATATGTTCTTTAGTTCCTGGCTCCTGCATGTTTTAAATAACAGAATCCTGGGCTCTGTGCGAAGGACTCCAGCTTGAATAAATGGCTGGTGACCATTTATCTTTGAAGATGAATTTAGACAACTGAGACCAAGAATGAAAAAGAATAAAAGAAGTGAAAGAATTTGATTAAGACTAGTAGTGACACATCCTCTCTTTTTCATGCACTGCTAAGTGGTTTGACCCTTTCTCAGAATGAACTGCAATGGCATTTAATTTGAAAAGCACAGAGATAACAAATTGCCAATAACCAGGGTCTTTCACGGATGATCGCACTAGACTGGTGACTAAGCTAATTTTGAACAGCCAGAAGGGATTGTTTCTCTCATACAAATCATACATAGTTCAGGCATTATAGAGAAAATCACTCTAAGAAACAAACCAGAACCTCTTAGAAATGAAGTATAATTTAGGATGATTTAAAAAAAGAATCCCGAAACTTCTGTTAAACATATTTTTAAGTCACATTTTTATTTGCTTATAATAGTTGTTTATAGCAAAGTAGCATTTAATACCACAATTGCACTAGATATTCGCTTTGTTTAGCACTTTTGAAATGATTTTGTTTCTAATTTGAGTGAATCATACCATTTCTGAGTTATATTTATCCCTTGCCTATAGCTTCCCTCTTTACTGTTTTATGGGCTCCTTCTTACACTCTTCTCCAGACTTTAAGAGAAAATTGTTCCAGTAAGGCAAAATCTAGGCACAGAGTAAGATAAATATACACAAAAATGCTGGAAATAATGTGAAAACTTTTGGTGACTTGAAAGTAGAAGCAGTATTGTCTATAGCAACAAGTCTGACACCACTCATTCATTCCCTAGTTTGTTTGGTAAGTACTTGGTGTGCCCTTGGGAATTCCCAAATGAACTAGATGCTACTGTATTTTCTTAATGATTTCTCTCAAGACTGATAAAGGTAACTATAAGCCAGGTGGAAAATGATACCTGTAGGGATAGGTAGGTGCTGGTGGGGATGAGGCATGGACAAGCTTTTTACCTGGGCTTACAGGTATGGGCAGAGGAGCTGCTTTGGGCTATCTGAGTCCTCTCAACCCTCTGTAGTACACACTGGCTACAGGTACTGCTCAGGTTAGGGCATTATTTTGTGGCCATGCAGCATGCAAAGATTTAGATGGCTAAGGCAGGAACTGAGTCCACTGCCAACATATATTCAACAGCTGCTGTAATTTGTTACAGTGTATAACTTGATGAAATATCAATTTAGTTTTTAATCTTGTTGCAAATCGACCATTGCTTAGCTCATTTCTTCAGGACACTTAGAAAAGTAGAGCTCAAAGCTTAGCTTTCCTCCAGTCTATCCGCGGAGTATGAGAATGCTGTGGAGAAATCTTAGGTAGAAGAATCTGGGACCTAAGCAGTATTTTTAAACCCGTGTCTCTCTTGGATCAGTTTCTCTAAACAGCAGTATATTACCTACACCTTAAAATGGAGAAAAGTGAAAACAGATGGTAAAGATTACTTCAAAAATAATTTCATTGTTTTTTAAAAGATAAAATCTTTTCTTCATCAAGACTAGTTCAGGTTCTCTAGAGATGAAAAATATTTTTTAAATCCATAGTGAAACTATTGCCACCTTTATATAGTCTGTATAAGACATTATTAAAAAAAAGTTGAGTTTTTAATCTTGGAATATGAAAGACATAATGAGCATCAGAAAAACAATTGTTAGGGCTGGGGATTTAGCTCAGTGATTAGAGTGCTTGCCTTGCAAGCACAAGGGCCTGAGTTCGATCCCCGGCACCACAAAAAAAAAACAATTGTTAGATGGATATCTGCCTTTAAACATTCACACTGGGTATAGTAGTGAAGCAAAGACCTTTCTGACCATCCTTATTTCAGCCCCAGAGAACATCCATAGGCTGCGAGTCACTACGTCTGTCTCCTTTTCACTTTAACTAAAATCTAAACTTATGGCTTCAGTAGAAGTGTGGGGCCAAGTTATCCATCACCTACACGCACATCACAGTGAGCAACTGCAAGGAAATACCTCCAGCTAATGTGTACAGCTTCCCAGACACAGCCGGCAGCAAAATGTAATTCTCCTTGACTCCCGTAATTCAATTCCCCGTGAATGGAATGGAGGTAAGTTGGGAGACATAGCCAGGCCCTGCTAGTGTTAGTCACCTGTTCTGCCTGGCGGCCTGGGCAAGGCACTCTTGTGAGGGAGCTGTGCCATCTCAGAGAAAGAGGAGTTTGAGGGATTACTCCAGATAGTTGAGATAGTCGGGGGGGGGGCAGTGTGAGGGGCCTCACCTGTGAATTACTTAGATTTGTCAGGATTTCAACATGTTTTCTCCCTCTTAGTTTTATTAAACTGTAATTGGCAAATAAAAATTGTATATATTTACCATGTACAATGTGAGGTTTTGATATATGTATACATTGCAAATGATTAAATAAAACTAATTAATATTCCCTTCACCTCACGTATTTATCATTTTTGTGCTAAGAACACTTAGGATATATTCTCACAGAAATTTTCAAGTACACAGTGTATCATTATTATCTGTAGTCACGTCACCATGCTGTATCACAGATACCCAGAACACATTCATTCTAACTAAAACTTTGTGCCCAGTGACCAATACCTTCCCGTTTTGGGTTCCCTTCCTGTACCTAGTTTTGGACTATCACCATTCTACTCTCTATTCTATGAATTTAACATGTTTAGTTCCACTCATAAGATAAAGCAGTATTTTGTTTTTACGTGTCTGACTTATTATACTTAGCATAATGCCCTCCAAGTTCATCCTTGCTGTCACAATGATGATTAGTAATTTTGAATATTATCACTAGGCAATGGCCTTTGCCCATTTTTAAATTATTTTCCTATTATTGAATTGTTTAAATTTTTAAAACTTTTTGAAGTTTTTAATGAATGCTTTCAATTTCATACCAGATTGTATTACTGTAAACATTTTGTACCTGAAGCCATCCCAGAAGTTAGTCCTGATACCCGGTACTTACAATGATTAAATAGACACAGGGAAAGGCATATAATGTGGAGATACTAGGATTGTAGCAGATGACAGATCACATTTACTGGATGCTCATCTGTGCTTACAGCAGACCTCATGCCAAAGGTATTTTGTATTCTGCTTGTCTAGCAATTCTTCCAGCTCGATGCTTGTTCAGAAGTCTATTCTGGTGCCTACTTGGTACCATGTTCATACTCTTGTGTTGTTAACTAAATTTTCACAGAGATTTGGTATGGGGCTCTGTTTTACCCTATAATGCCACATAAGATTTATAGGAATGTTTTTGCTCTTTAAAAAGTACTAAATATTTTTAGATAAGGTAGGTATGTTAGCTTTGATAGATTAGCAGGATTTTTATTTTTGGGAGGAGATGAGAGACAATAATTTCCCACTTTTTGAAAAGATTGTTCTTTATATATTGTATTGACATTGAATATATAAAATTATACTATTTTCCTTCAGGTGTGCCAATTTCATCTTATTCTGTCCTTAATTTGAATTATTATTGTTTTCCCCAGTTTATCTTTTTCTTACATTCTAATGCTGTATACTGATTTACATAAACCCAAACTTTAGTTCCTGAGAAGTGTAATCACAGGAAGAAAGTTCACCAAACACACAAGTTACTTCCTAAATCTAAGAAATTTCTATGAGAACAGTTTCAATTTGTAGTCAAATTGTAACAAAACACTTTGCAGTGGAAGAAGTCCTTATGTTTTCATTTTTACCAGCTACGGCATTCTTTTGGTGCTGTCAGTGAGTGCCCTCTTTCCATTTGTATGTTCAATGAAAACCACTTTACGATTGTCCAGGTAAACTAATGCCAGGATTGCATAAATAGTCTACAAAAATATATAAATGTTTGTCTGTGCATGTGTGGATGTTAGTGAGATTAAAAAGGCATATTAGTTTTACCTTTTGGAAGCTTTGTAGTTTTCTTCTGTTTCTAGAAAAGTTCATCCACCTCTTATTGAATTACTCCTGCATTATTATGATCCTGATGTTAAAAAAGATACTAACAGGTATTCTCAAGCATGGCATTTCAGAACCTGTCATGCTGAAACAAAACACAACAAAAGGATTGTGTCAGGAAAAAATAGAATACATAAAGAACTTTTAAAACTTTTTAAATGGAATATTTTAAGAATAAAAACAAATACTTAAGACAAAATTGCTTTACAAAACAAATTTTGATTCTTTTCCTGCTATTTGAATAGCAGGGGGGATTTTGCTTATGTAAATAAAATTTAAAACGTTACTTCATGAATGAGTTCCACTTTATTAACGAGTTCCAATCTAAATTGGCTGTGTGTAAATCATCTTGTTGAAGTCTGTTTTAGGGACTGGTCTGTATCCCAAATCTCCAAGGAGGCAGAAAGGTATCACAGGTAGTGCGTGGATCTTGGCGTCAGGATGCATGGCGTCCACGTTGGTTCTGCCATATATCAGCTGCTTTCATTTAAGAAAGGTAATTGAACTTTTTAGCCTCAGATTCCTCATCTATAAAATGAAGTAATAAGAGAGGTTATGAGAATCAAATAAAACAATAAATACAAAGGATGTGGTTCAATAGCTGTCAGTGATCCTAATAAATTCAATAACTACTCTATTGTTGTTGTGATAATTTGACCTCAGGACATGAGGTATGAAATTAAATACATTGCCGTTTTCTGGCAGAGTTTCTAATTGTGTGATAATAGATATCAATTTTTTTGTTTGTGTGTGCCAGGGATCCAACTCAGGGCCTTGCATTTGCTAGGCAAGCACTCTAACCACTGAGCTAACTCCCCAGCCCCAGTAGATATCGCTCCAAAGATGGAGTCTGGAGCTGTCTTTCCCGGGAGGGGGCCAAGCCAGCGCAAATCCCTACCGGAAGCGGCCTGACCTGCAAGCTCAAGCCTCCTGCCCACTATGGTAGATATCAATTTTTAAAAAACGTCTGAAATGAACAGACATGTCTCAGATGAAAAAGTACAAATGGCAAATAAATATATGAAAAAATGTTCAGCATCACTGTTCATTCGAGAGATGCAAATTAGAACAACACTGAGATTCCATCTCACTCCAGAAAGAATGGCTACTATCAATAATCAACCAACAACAAATGCTGGTGGGGTTGTGGAGAAAAAGGAATCCTTCTCCACTGTTGGTGGGAGGGTAGACTGGTGCAAACACGGTGGAAATCAGTGTGGATATGTCTAAAAAAACTAAAACTACAGGTTCCATTTGACCCAGCTGTTCCATTTCTTGGTATCTTACCGAAAGAATTAAAAGGATCATACCACAGCAATATATGCACACCCATGTTTATAGCAGCACAATTTGTAATAGCTAAATCTTGGAAATGATCCAAATGCCCATCAATGGATGAAAGGATAAAGAAGATCTGGTTTTTTAATACAGTGGAGTAGTACTGTGCCATAAGGAATGATAAACTTGAGACATTTCTAGTTAATGGATGCACCTTGAGACCATACTCTTTTGTTTTGTTTTTGTTTGTTTTTGTTTTTGTTTTTGTTTTTTTTGTGCTGGGGATTGAACTCAGGACCTTGTTAACCTCTTAACCACTGAGCTAAATCCCCAGCCCGAGACCATACTCTTATGTGAAATAAATCAGACACATAAGTTTAAATACTGCATCGTTTCTCCAGTATGAGAAAAAAAAAGGGTAAATAAGGCCTAAAATGTACAATAGGTATTAAGAAATAAGAAGAAAATGTTCAAATGGGAAGAAGAACAAGGTAGAAGGGAGAGGGAAGGAAGGAAGAGTAAAGAAAAAAGAGACTAGAAGGAAAAAAATGGAAACGTGCAGCCCTCATACTTTGTGCAAATAGCACTAATGAAGAGAGGATAGATGTCTTGGGGAGGGGGGATAAGGGAAAATATAGCCCATTATTCATTTATTCACTCACTTTAGTATTTATTGACAAGCACTATGAAGCACCAAGGTTGGTTCTAAGGATTTGCAGATGACTAAGGTACTATCCCACCTTTGAGGTGCTGTGGTCTAGCAGCGAGGCAGATACTTAAACCTGTAAATTTGCTATGTTAATTCTTACAAAGAGGACCTACAGCTCTGAATTGAAACAATGCAGACACGGAGACAAAAATTTACCCTCTGTTTTAGTTATTTTTCTCTCATTGTTGGGACAGAATACCCGACACCCAAAGTTAGGGGAAGAAAGGTTTATTAGCTCACAGTCTGCAGAGGTTTCAGTCTATAGTCCGCTGGGTCTGAGGCAGGGCCGCATGGCAGAGGCAGCAAAGTAAAGTCAGGAATCCAAGGAATGTACGCAAATAAGCAATGCAAACAAGCAGCTAGTTAGCTTCTTCCTGTATCTTATCTAGGCTACCTGCCCTTAGGGCGGGTAGCACTACCACCCTTAAATTTAGTTCCACATCCTTGATCCCAGCAGAACCAAACCGATCAGTGGATTAATTTAGTAATCACACACTCTAGATACAGCTATCTCTTACCACTTGAGGCTTTGGGAGGACATCTAGACACAAACCATAACACCCTCTTATCAAGCTCTGTAACAAGGAGAAGGTGCTTAATGCTGGTGATCTGCAGGTTTTTCACCTACATACTATGTGGGGGAGGGCATCTTCTTACTGCAGGTGATGTGTATAAAGTAGCCTGCAGAGGGCTTGACACAGCGGGCAGTTAGTAAAAGGTAGAGTGTGGACATGCCTCAGGGGCTATCCAGGGCCTCCAGGGCAGAGGACCATGGAGGTGCCCTGAAGCCCTGTGTCAGCTGTGCAAGATCGGCCTTCTTAGCCTCCGTCTCCAAACTCATCATTTTCACAAGCTAGTAAGATTTTAAAGGAAAAAGACTGCAGCTGACAGCTCAGGTGAGAAACCACTGCTGTTTTTCTCGGCACCAGTCAGACACTTTAATATCTTGCGTACGGCTTACCTCTTGTCAGTAGGTGTGAGTTTACTTGAAGAGCCCTGCTCCTTCTCTGGCCCCCTCTTCTAGATCTTCTTTGTCTTGCATATATTTTCCATTTGCACATCTACTTGCCCTGTGATCTACTACATTTGAGAAGAAGTATGTTTTGAAGTCATATTTAATATAAATGATAACATACATGCAATTTAAAATATAAAATAGAATTTGGTTATTGCTGCCTTTCGGTGAATGAAAGTAGCTACTATTGGATAATGTTTGTGGAACTATTACTGTGTGTGATGGTTGATTGATTGTGTCAACTTGTAAGAGAAGCTTAACTAATTGGTTTAGCAATTCTACACCCTAGGGTGCAGAAGATCCACCCTAGGGTGGGCCATCACCTGGATGGTATAAAAGGGAAATGAAGAGGGATAGACCTGGTCCAGTTTCTTTGGATCGGCTTTGGTTCCTTTGGAGGAGCTCCAGACCTTTGCTTGGATCCTTCAGAACTCCAGACCTTCACCTGGATCCTTCAGACCTCTAGACCTTCACCTGGACCCTCCATACCTCCAGACCTTTGCCTGGACCCTTCAGAGCTCCAGGCCTTTGGCTGGGCCCTTTGGATCTCCAGTGCACAGATGGACTCTCTGCACTCTTCCACATCTGACTTGTAGGGAGCCCAAGGAAGCCAATTCTTAAACTCTTACATATTCATATATCTTGCATTATATCTGTATCTCTAGTGAATACCGACTCATACACTATGTAACAGGCCCTGCACATTTTATTCATCACATCAGTTCTGCTCAGACTTCGAGGGAAACAAATATCATCCGGGGTCTTGTTAAAATTGAGGTTTGGAGTCATTCAGTCTACGCCAATGCCCAAGGTTCTACCTTTCTTGCAAGCACCAGGGTGATGCTGCTGTCTACATACTGCAATTTAAACAGCAAGGCATTTGATCCTGACAAAAACTATGTGAGGTAAGTGGTATTTTCCCATTTTACAGGTGTAGAAACAGAAGATTAGAGGAATTAATTTGCTCAAGATCATGACGTTAGGAAGCACAGTTTGGACTCCAAATCAAGGTCTGCCTCTTGAATATAATGTATATAATCTGGAATTTGGAAATATTCTACAGCATTCAAGGGTGAACTGATGCTACCTGAAACAAAATCCATCATTTTAGTTTACTATTTCTTCCTTTTTTAGTGAAACGTTTTCTATTTAATTTTTTTATACCGGACCTTGTATTAAACAGTGATTCAGATGTGTTGTCCCCGTGTGTCTAAAGAGAAAGTTTAATATGATTCACAGTAGTCCTTATTTCAGCATAGTTTCATTTTCCACGGTTTTGGCAACCTGCTGTCAACAGCAGACTGAAAATATTAGAAGAAAAAATTCCAGAAATAAACAACTCATAAATGTCAAATAAATTTTATTACAATAGATTGTTGTAATGTCCTAGTTCATTATTTATTGTTGTTAATCTTTTGCTCTGCCTAATTTGTAAATTAAACTTTATTAAAGGTGGCATGTGTGTGAGCGTGTGCACACGTCTGTGATGCTGGAGATCAAACCTAGAGGTGGACATACGCTAGGTGTGGGTGTGTCCTACCAAGGGGTTACATCTCCAGCCCCGAAAACATCTTATCTGTGGGGTCTGGTGCTGTCCACTGTTTCAGATATTCACTGGGGGTCTTCAAACACATCCCCCTCAGATAAGGAGGGAACTAGTGTGTTTGCCAAAATTATGGTCTAGGAAACATTGTGCTATTGATGGAATCTGCATTGAACACAAGAGGAAATTGCTGGGGAAGGATACATGTGAGGAAAGGAAATCCTCGGGTCGATTTATTGTTTAACTCTGTGTACACAGCGTGCTAAGCTTGCCACAGCCAAGAGAAAAAGGGCACTAATCCCTGTCCTCAACAGAGCACATATTTTTAAAAATGAGTTTGATGGGCTTACAAAATTAACATGGGTCATAATAGAAAATTCAAACTATAGATACCTAAAGTATAAAATGAGCCAGGTGTGGTGTCACACGCCTGTAATCCCAGCACTCTGGGATGCTGAGACGGAAGGATCACAAGTTGGAGCACGGCCCGGGCGACAGAGCGATTTAAAGAAACTGTGTTTTAAAAAAAAAAAGTTTTTTTTTTCTCTTTTTTCTTTCTTTCTTTTTTTTTTTAAAAAAAAGGTCCGAGGCTGTAATTCTGTGCTAAAGATCCTAGGTTCAATCCTCAGTACCACAAACCACCGCCACCAACCAACCAACCATACAAAAAACTTAGAAAGTGAAGTAAAATCCCACCAAACTGGATTTTATTTTTATTTTCAAATTTAAAAGAACATTTTAGAATATCTCATTTGCACTGAAACACTGTTTTTGATTCTGAGCGGCGGTGAGAGTAAAAGGGCAGGTTTAGTGGTCCCTAAAAGACTTCAGAAACACAGACGCGCAGTTTCAGGCAGCGCAAGATTTGCGGGTGCGGGTAGACGCTCCGAGTTTCCCGGGGGTTCCCCGCACTCAGGCGGACGCTGCCTCAAACCCGAGCGCCTGGCACCGGCGCATGCGCAGTGTGGCCTCCGTGTCACCGGCCTATTTTTCTCAGGCAGGTTTTTGTGGGGTCAGCAAAAGGGCCAGAACTGGAACAGCGAACAGTTCCGAGCTTACGAGTGGCGCGCAGAACGAGCTCTACGGGGGAAACTCCTGGTGACGAGGGAGACCCGGGTAGAGGCGCACACGCACACACACACTCCTAGGTGCCCAAGCATCCTCGGCGGGGACTAACTTGGCTGCACGGGCCGAGGGTTCCTCAACGAACAGGGCCCCCCGGGGCGGGGGGCGCCGACCTCCGGCTCGCAACGCCCCGCCGACCGGACGCTCCGCCCGCTCCTCGCCCCTCTGGGGAGCGGAGGCTGCAGTCCCCGGGTCGTTCTGCCGAGAGCCCTGCTGCACTCGCGCGTAGAGTGCGGGCAGCCGTGAGCCCGAGCCCCGGCGCAGCGACAGCGCCCGGAAAGTGCTCCCGGGAAACCCCGGGCCGCCGGGGCCGCGCAGCCCCGCGTGGCACGGGGCTCCCTCGGCCGCCGCCCCCGCCCCCTCCGTGCCCCGCCCCACCCCGCCCGGCGGCTCGCGCGCCTCGCGCCCCTGGGGACTCGGACGGCAGCGGCCGGCGCCGGGCATGCTCAGTGGCGGGCGCCGCGCTCCAGTCGGAAGCCTGAGCGCGGCCGCCCAGCCGGCCGGGGCGCACGCAGAGCGCGCGGGACTCGCGGCGGTAGCTGGGCCGCGGGGACCCGGGTCGGGACGCGAGCCCGGCCCCTCGCGGCGCCCCCGACCTGCCGGCTCCTAGACCCGCGCAGGGCGAGGACCGGCCGCGGCTGGCGTCGGCGGGGCGCTCAGGAGCGGCGGCATCTCCGCCGCCCGCCCCGCGCCGGCCGCGTTCCGGAGCCGTCGGGCATGGAGCCGTGGAAGCAGTGTGCGCAGTGGCTGATCCACTGCAAGGTGCTGCCCGCCAACCACCGGGTGACCTGGGACTCGGCGCAGGTGTTCGACCTGGCGCAGACCCTCCGCGATGGGGTCCTGCTATGCCAGCTGCTCAACAACCTCCGGGCGCACTCCATCAACCTGAAGGAGATCAACCTGAGGCCGCAGATGTCCCAGGTGAGGAGGCCGGCGAGCCGCGTCCCCGCCGCCCGCCCGCGGCTCCCATTAATCATCCGGCTAATTTCTTTGTGTAAATGCAAACATCTAGGTGCGCTCAGTCTGCCTCACCGCCTCGCCTTCTGCTTTGGGGACCACTTGGGCTTTTCCTTCTTGGGCTTGAAAAGGTTTCGCTCTTCAGCCGAACGCTAATTCCTAGCGTCCGGAGGAGTTTGGAAAGGCTTTCTGTGAGAGGGAAGAAATACATTCTCTTAGGGTGCCCTTCAGTACTCTGTGTGTGTGTGTGTGTGTGTCTGTCTGTCTGTCTGTCTGTCTGTCTGTCTGTGTCTGTATGCGCGCAGGGCAACAAAGGGAATTTGATCTAGCTCTTGTAACGACGGGAAGGGATGAAATGAGGTGATGGGGCAATTTTGCTTTTAGTTTGTTCTTTGACTTAACGTTTTGTCCTCATGCTGCCTTGAAAGAGGAACCGTGTCATAAAGAGGACTCTAGGAAGTGGAGGGCGTCAGTACCGTTATCTGCACAGAAACGACACTGGTCAAAGGAAGGAAGAGGAGCTGGACACGAGGTGTTCTCGAAGGCCCCCTGAGCTTGTGGCCAGCTGGCAGGCTGGGTGGTTGTGTTTACAGCTCTTCTCAAAACCTGTGAGAAGGAGCTAGTCCAGCCTCTATCAGCAGCGACAGGAAATGAGAAGTTTCACTGGAGAGAGATTCCGCTTTCTTTCACTCTGTCCTGTGCTCAGGTGGTGTGGTGCAGGTTTGGCTCCAGGGTTGGAACCTTGCCTGGAGGTGTCTCTGTGAGGGTTTTAAAGAAAAAGCAGCTCTGGAAAGCTGCGTGCTCTGTAAAGTCAGCTCAAAAGTCACCATGCAGTGGAATAGTGGTTTTCTTGGTCCCGTCGGAAAGTTTCTGTTCAGAAAGATGTTAAAACACAACTCGGAACCTCTGTGTTTTTCTTTCACAATGTGAAAACTGCTTTCAACTTCAAAGCCAGAGGAAGGAGTCCTTTTCATACCACATTTTAACAATAAATCCTGTATGGTACAGATCCTCAGTTACTTAGCAACCAGGAGATTATCTTTTAAGAAGGAACTAACTTTATACAATTTGATAATTATGTGTGTGAAGTTGAGAGGACACACAATCTCTGAGTCTCTGCATCCTTGTTTCACTAGGGTACTTCTGCACTTTAAATTTTACACCTCTTGCCTGTGTGCCTTCAAGCTGTTGGTGGGCAGTCCCCAGGAAAGATAGGCATGTAAGTGGTGAGAGTCTTAGGTATTCAAAAGCAAGGTAAATTATTTTATACTCTTCCATGAACTGCATGGTGTTTGCTAACTGTTATTCCAACTTCAAATGTTCCTTTTTAGCAAACATTTCCACTGTGGTGGGAGTTGCTGTTTTGAACAAGGTTCTGTAGGGAGCAGCTGTCAGTTGGTGATCTAGTCTTGTAGATCCCTGCTTTCCACCTTGCTGTAGCCTCAGGAGGCAGCATGGGTCAGGATGCTTTGGCCCAGGAGCAGGGAGTACCGTGGAACTTTAAGCTTCAGTTTCCTGGAACTTCAGTTTCCTGGAACTTTAAGCAGTTGTTCATTAAGTTGTTCTCTATAATCAAGTCTCCTGGACCACTGAGGATCTCTTGTTTTTTTGTAACCCTCAAAACTTTATATGAATGTTAACAATGGATAAAAATTTTTTCATACGTGTTTTGCTTGCTTTTCTCTTAAAAGGTATTAGATGTAATTTAATCTTTTTAAGGATTGCCATTATAAGCATCATTAATGAAAATCGAGCATGTACAAGTCTCTAAGAGCTCTATTCCCTACTGAGGGTACCACAGTGAAGGTATCAGGATACTTGCCCTGAAGGAATTATTACACTGCTGTCAGATAAACCACAAGGTTGTAATGAGGTAAGTAGGACAGCTAACTGATCTTCCTTAGGTTGTTGTACTTTTGATACCTTAAGTCTTCTCAAATCCTGAGCTTTCTAGTTCCAAATTGAGTATAGTTTCCCTTGTGATGTGCTATGAGTTAGTGAGGCTTCTCTGAGACATGAAGGCCAGTACCTGAATTTAGGGGTGTCTCTTTTGTTTCCTTAGTTCTTGGGCATATTGTAGAGAGCTAAGGTTGCTGAACAGCTGAGAGCTAGGCAGATAAGTTTTTATTTCATAGGTTGTCATTAAATCCTTAAATGAGTCTTGCTGAATGGTTTCCTGAAACCCATCGACATATTTAACATGCTTACAGTGCCCAGAACATACTGTGTACTTAGTGTTTACTATTAGCAAAATTACTTACAGTGATTTTTCTGCTACTGTCATATTAAAGCTAATATAAAAATTAAAATTTTTATAAAGAATTTCAAAACTTTATAAATTCCCCTGAGCTGAGATTTCTAAATATTTTTTCCTCATATATCTTTATTGGGAAAGGTTCTGGCTGCTTGTGGTTATGAGGCTCCTACCTCATCAACTCTGCTCATTGTGTGTAGGGAATGACCTGCTCCCCCAGTGCAGCCCTGACGTCATCCCCTTGAGATTGCTCTTCTGCTGTTAGAGACCGTTGCTAGTACTTGTTGCTTGTGTTTTATCTAACAGTCATTCTGGTTTCAAGTCTACCTTGACCTATGTTCTGCTGAAGATATTAATTTGAAATAGGCTATTCCCTTTTAGCTGATGATCAATCATCTGAAGAAGAAAGTAATCAGATGTTCTCACTTCAGAATTTTGTGGCATTCTAAAAGGGTTATGCACAGATGCTGACAACAGAAACTTTAATTTATTGATGTTTTGCTTATTGCTTGTCTTTATTTTTCCCAAAAGAGCCTATAAAATGACTAGCTTCTTTTCATAAGAGTGTTTATTCTAGTGAGTATTCTTTCATTTTCTGTTTGACCTCTGCCATGTTTGCATTTAAAAAAAAATAACCCTGCAAATAATGATTGCTTGATTATAGGTTTGAATCTTAGACTCTTCATAAGCTCATTGGGTCTTCTTCAAAATAGAAGCATAAATGTGATTCTTTTTTTCATACCGATTGTTCTTGACTGTGGACATCCATTTCTTTTTGGTCTTGCTGTCTTGGTAAGATGATCTTTTTCTGTTCAAAAAGAAGTGTATTTTTAACATTGATTTAGGTTTTGTTTTTATTTGTAACAGATTAAAAAGGTTAATGTCACATTTTATTATATTTTAGCATGCTCCTTTTGTTTTAAAGAATAAAGTTAAATACAATCCTGATGGCCATTGAAACTCCAAGATATTTTGTGTCTGTATATATTAGGTAGATATATTTCCATCCAAAATGATAATCTAGTCAAGGCATAAGCACACAGATGATTCTGAAGAATAAACCTGATGGTAAAGACTTACCGAGGTGCCTTGTGGAACGGCAGAAGTATTGGCATGTCATTTTCAGTGGTTAAGGGCTCCATGAATGTCTGTTACCAACCATGAATCTGTCACTGATGGGATGATTTTAGTCTTATGATTTTGAAATTTAAAAATTTTGTTTCTACGATGTCTTAGAGTGGTAGTACTACATTTGATGAATTTGTTGACCATTATATGCAGTATATATAAACTTTGAATAGTCTTAAAATGTGTTACTAAGGCTTCAGGTGTTCTTTCAACAAGCATTTATTTGTTCCTACACAGTGTACCAGACATTATTTAAGACTAAATAATAGCTCGAAGCAATAAATGGACTCAACAGAGTCCCTGTCCTAAAGGGATTTTTACATGTTAGTGGAGGATACGGACCATGAAAAATAAGTGTATAGTATAATACCGAATGAGGATGTTTGAAGATGGGTAAGGGAATAGAGAGAAATGTGTTGAGGTTTTATAGAAGATAGTTTATGCAATTAATGGAAGGTAGCCAAGAAAGCCTTCTCTAAGGAACTGATAACTAAGGTAGGAGTAGGTAGGCACCTGAAAGGAGTGAGGAAATGTGGGAAAAGAGTATTCCCAGCAGAGGGGCCACCAGAGTGTGAAAGTCCTTAGCTAATTAGCTGTAGGCACGCTAGAGACCCTCATGGGAAAGCATGGTGGAGAGGAGCTCGAAGGGCAAACAGAAATTCATTTTCTAGGGCTTGTGGGGTCTTGTAAGAACTTTGTCTTTCACTCTGAATGAAATGAGAATCCAGGCAAAGGTTTGAACTAAGGCATGATGCGATCTGACTTGCCCTCTCCTCAGGGTCACTCTGCGTTGTGTGAAAAGACTGTGATGGAGGCACCAGGCCGATGCTGCCCTTCAGGCCAGAGGCATGCAGCTCTGACCAGAGCAGCCACCGCAGATGGTGAAATTCTGGAGCTCTGGGTGTATTTTGAAGGCAGAGCCCGTGAGGCTTTATCGGTGGACCCAGATGAAGGGTATGAGAAGCGAGGAGTCAGGATTGAGCTACTGAAATGACAGACTTGCCATTTACTGAGATGAAATAGAATAGAGAAAAATAGCTTTGGGGATGTATGTGGGGAGGAGGGAAGGATGATCTGGTGTTAGTTATGTTTGAAATGCCAAGTAGACTTTAGATGGAGATGCCGAACAGGCAACTGGAGAAGTTAGAGATGTAGACATACAATTTGGACTCATCAAGTTATAGATGTACCTTCACATCATGAGATTGGATGATCTCATCTAGGGAATAATGTAGAAAGAAGAGAAATCTATGTGATCTATGGACATTCCTATTATTGAGGGTGGAGAAAGGGGAGTTGAGAGGGAATGGCCATGAAGTATGAGGGAAACCTGCAGAGAATGGCTCCAGGAAACCAACTAAATAAAGCCTTTCAAGGAGGAGTGATCTGATGTGTCAAATGCTGCTGACAGATCAAGTAAAATAAGGACTTAGGGTGGAATATTGATTTACATCATATACAATTCCTTGGTGACCTTGACAAAAACAAATTTGATGTGTGGTAGGCAGATACTTTGAGAAGAGAATAGGGAATAGAGAAATGATCAAGACAGTAATTATTAAATCTCTGTGGGGGATAATTTTCCCATAAAGAAAGTGGAATATTGAAGTAGTGGCTAGTAGGGGAAGAGATCAAAAGAAGATTATTTTCTTATCATGTAGAATTTTATTTTATACCTGTTAAAAGAACTCTTAGGTTTAGACAGATTTTTCATATGACCCTCTCTCTCATGTACATGCATATATATGTGTGTGAAAAAATTTATGTATATAAGGAGACAGAAGTGACATAAATTTAACATGTTCCTAAAACTTTTCTTCTGAATATTATTTTAACTCAGAATTTTTGATTTCTTTGTTTTCCCACACAATATTGTCCTCTGGGCATCTAGCATGGTAGAATTTGTAAAAGAAGGTACCACGACTGTTCCTGGGATTTCTTTTCAACCTGCTAATGCTCACTTGAGTTTTGATGTTGTTTCTGGTTTTTAGCATTAAAGAGAACTTTATTTCTAACATATATAACCATACACTTAAAAATTTTTATTACTTTCATCACTGTGGTGTGTTTCATGTGTCTGTACACCATGCTTCTCAAACAAGGTGATGGTACGTGCAGATTACTGGGTTTGTAGAAGGAAGGGACAAAAATACTGTCATTGTTCAAAAACAGTGCTGTTCCAGTTCCAGTTTTAGGTAGTCAGTTCATAATAATTATTTAGTTTCTTTTTGCAGAAGTCAGTAACCTCTTCACCATTTGTTATTCTTTTGGATCACCTGACAGCAAAACTTTAGAGTGGACACCTCACAAGGTCTTGTCATATTAAGTAGGTTTGGCACCTTAAGGCATCTTATGCACTTGTTCTTTTGGCATATTTAGTGGCGTACCCTGGTTCTGTAGGAATGGAAATACTGAAACTTGATTGGCAAGGTGCAATCCCTATTACATATTTCCTAATTTTCAAACACATTAGATCCTTTTAATCATTTTTCATAATGTCTTTGACGATTGACTTTATTGATCATTCTCTTCCTCCTGAAACTCCTCTGCCTTTTACTCTCTTCATATTACCCTCTGCTGGTTTTCTTATATGTACCTCTCGTTCTTTTCTGTTTCCTTTGCCAGCTTCTCTTTATCTAAACATTCGTTAAGTATTTTAGGGTTTTCTCCTCAGTTGTCTTTTCCTTTCATATTCTGTTCATGGTATGATATCCCGTGGTGTTATTCTACCATGATAGATCTAAAGCTCACATTGACAGTCTAGGTCTACCTGGGGTGCATCCTGTGCTGTTACAGTCGATGGTCAAGTCTGGTCATTGTAGAAAGCTGACTCACAGAAGAGTCTGTGACAGGATGGATGGGGCAGCACTGAGCACAAGCAAGAGTACTGCTGGAGGCCTCTTGAGAGGAGGAGGCAGAGGGAGGGGGCTGGTGGAGGGTTAGAGAGGAGCACAGAAGATTAGGGAGATAGTTAAGAGTTGGAATGGAGAGGACTTCGGGACCTCACAGTGCAGACAGTGGAATGTTTCTAGGCTGAGCCCAGCTTTGGGCTTAGGGGACTGGGTGCTATAAAGGTGGGCAGATCCAAAGGGAAAGGGAACATGTTCAGTTCGGGATGCTGAACTTGAAGTTACTACCAGTTATCTTCTGGCTTCTCAGTTTCAAGTATCTCACTCTTTCACCTCCCCTTTCTTTCTGGCTTATTCTACTAATTCCTAAGATGGAACAGTCTTTTGAATATACCACCCCTACCACCTCTTCACTGCCTTCACGGCTTCATTTCCTTCCTACTCAGCCTAAATACCATAGCCATATAGTTATTTCCTTGGCTTCTCTTATTTATCTTGCTCATTTGGGTAAAAACAAAGCCCTGGTTAAATCTAAGTTGTTATTGATTTCCTGCCTACAGCTGAGCTGTTGTAGGTGACAGAGGAGAGCCTGTACCACTTTGACTCCTCTCACTTTAAATTCATGACCCCTAACTTCAAGTGGGTGCTGTCAACTACCCACTCATTTGGTTACATTTCCCTGGAAATTCTCAAAGTATGGTCTTGGGACTCCAGCAGTCTCCGAGATGCTTTTGGGGGCTCTATAAGGTTAAAAACTTTTTGTAGTATGAAGACATTATCTGCCTTTTTAATTCTCATTTTACTTAAGTGTATAGAACAGTTTTCCAAAGGCTACATCATATTGCTAATGTCACTGGTGTGATTGATGGTGGGATATGTGCTGGTGGATGCTTCAAGGATTTCTGATTTATGGATTCTAATATGTTAAATATGTCCCCTGAAAACCATTTTTTAAGAGTGTAAATGGGTCTTGATATCAAAAAGTTTAAGGACCACTCTAGGTCATCTACTGTCTGACTCCCAGATGACTATTTGGCACCTTTGCTTCTTTTCTCTAATCTCCATCATCTTCTTCTCTATCGTTCCTCTTGACTGATGACCTTGCTTCCTAGTCCATTGAGAAAATAGACCAAATCAGAGGAGAGGATCCTCCAGCTTCCCCTGTCCTGCACCTGTGCACATAGAGCACGCCTTCTCTCTGGTACCATGGCTGAATTAACAGTGCTCCTGGCGGAGGCCCGTTTCTTCTTCACTCTCGACTCCGTGCTCACCTGCATCACCAGTTCTCTTCTTTCATTTTCATGTACATATACTATTACTTTCCTCATTTGAATTTGGGGGATGTTTTCAAGGTAGCCACCACAAAGACTTGCTGTTGAATCCTGGACCTGATGGAGAGTAAGGGACTGTTTAGTTCCCAGTGAAGCACAGATAAAAATGCACATACACATATGAGAAAGTCCTAAAAAGGGCCCATGGTCTGGCCCCTTCATCTCTTAAAGCTACCCGCACTCTGTGCTCTTGACCTTCGTGTGGTTTCTTGAATGAGCTGTGCTGCCGAACGCCTCTGTGCTATTGCTTGGGCCCTTTTCTCCTGACATGTGCCCTTCCCCACGTGTGTGCTTCAAGGTTCAGTTCCTGAGTCACCGCGTCAGGGGTCCGGCTTTCCCCGATTGTCCTTCCGGGTGTGGCTGATTATGTGCTGCTCTGTGCCACACTCCCTGGTGTGCTTAGGTGGAGGGTAACTTTCCTTCCCTGTTTTTTTGTTTGTTTGTTTGTTTTTTGTCCTTTTCTCTTTTCTAGGCTGTGAATCGCTTGAGGCTGCTGTAGCTTGATTCACTGATACATATCTTTAGTGGCTGACAAAAGGAGTCATACATTGCAGGCATACACAAATAGACATAAATTCATCAATAGGTTGAAAGTGATGACTTTGTTTACTACTTTTCCCAAGATATCTATATAAACTTTAAAAATAAGACATGCTTGTCACTGTGTATATCATTAAAAACCAAATATATCTGTCTGTTAAGTGCCATTACTATTAATAGTACATAATATTGCCACTTGCCACCCGAGTGACTTTGAGAAAGTGACTGAACCTGTGCTTCAGCTTCCTCATCTCTAAAATAGACCCATTCAAAGTGCCTAACCTAGGAGTGAGGACTAAATGAATTAATTAGCTCTGCGAATGGCACATAAGTGCCCAATAGATGCTGTTTTTACTATAACTATTTCTGCTTCTGCAGAAATATACAGGTGGCATTCACAGCACCTTCTAGGTGTTGTCTAATTATCACAACACTGTGAGAATTCTCATGTGATAGACCAATGGAGGTGAACCTGGGGCACAGGTGCCACAGCAGGCTATTTGTGTTATTGAAAGCTCGGAAAAGTTCACATCTCTGTGATACACACTCTTTGAGGCTAAGAGGGGATTTAGTAACTTGTGCTTGGTTTATGGTGGAGCCAAGATAAAAAGTAGAACATTTGAAGTGAACTGAATTCTCCTCAGCTAGGCTATTGGCATATCTGAAATGAACTGCAAAGAATTTTTTTCCATTGTATTATTCTCTTTCAGCCTTCCCTTGGAGGAATGTTCCCTGATTGATCTTGTGGTTGTTAATAACACTCCAAACTTGTCAGATACTGAGTTTTGATATTGGTTCAGGATATCGAAACATTATTAGGATGATCTTATACAGATTTAGCTCACTATTCAGAGTAAAATGAGGAATACACTTTTGGTAGGTATATTGTAGAAAAAGGAAATACAGTCAGACTTTAAAAAACTAGGCACAGTAATGAGGGGCAGAGAGAAAGGGAATGTAGCTGATCTTTCTGGCCCTTCATGGCCTTTTAACACTGTGCCTTGTTGGCAGCTGGCTAATGCTGTGTTCAGGAGTCAGGCGCCTTCATATTTCCCAGGGAAGGAGGAAACACCACCGTTTTAACTGGTGTATTTTGAAATGGTACCGCCTCCCCTGTACTGTAAGTCATCTTCTTATAAACTCTGAGATACTCATTATTAGCTATTATTTGGAATACTATTATTGCCCTGGGAGAGATCCTGTCTGCCGTTAAAGCCAATCACAAGTTTATGTTTGCCTTTCCCAAAACTGGAGCATTTAAGGGACAGATCCATAATTACTTTTAAATTCCATGGAAAATTATTTTAGAGTTATATTTTGTTCTGCTATCTGCATGTGCTTTCAAAACATGTGTTGCAAGAAGTGCAGTTAACCTTTGGGCTGCTTACGTAACAGGAAGCCAGCAGCATATGCAGCTCACATGGGAGTTCTCTAAAGGGTCAATTAATATGGAATATTTAATGATACACTTGATACCCACCTTCCATGATTTTAAAAGTGCTTGTCTTAAAATAGATCTTCAACAGCTGGTCTGAATAAACAAGCATCGTGCCTCTTTGTGTCTTTTCCTAGGATGGTAGGGGCAGCGTGGCTTAATGAAAAGGCATCAGGTCAGGAGTCAGGGAGCCCTAGACTCTGTCCCAGCTCTATCTCTTACACACTGTATGACCTTAGCAAGTGTCTGCTTCTCTTGGCCTGTGTGTTTTGTACTTAGAGCAATAACAGCAGATATCTTTATAGTCTCACTTAGGAGGCATTATTTTTTCATAAAGATTAGGGATGAGGCAGAAATGGTTGCATTGAAGCTCTATCACTTAATATGGTAACTTTGGAAAAGTTTTTCTTGTTGAATCTCAGTTTCCTCATCTAATGGACAAAAAAAAAGTAAAAACTAAGACTGTAGGACTGTGACAAAAGTTAAGTGATAAATTTACATGACTGATGCACAGTACTTAGTGAGATTATTTTCTTCCACTTCTGCCATCTTCCCCCATCTGTATAAGTCTTTGAGGCAGGAAGGAGACAATCTTATCACCACTCTACAGAGGAGGAAATTGAGATGTGCTCTGGATAAAGGGCTTTTCTCAAGGTCATACAGACAGGAAGTGGTGAAGATAGGACTTGAGTCCAACTATCCTCATGTCAAATTCAGCAAAATTTCCTGTTCCTGCAGCCAAACGAAGTGGCTGTATGGTAAATTTCATGAGGAAATGGCTGGGAAAGTACTTGCAAAAAGCAAGGCATATTCAGCAAATATAAAATAACATTATATCATTTTACACTGAAAGTATATTTGGAATAGAAACATCTACAATAGTACCTATTTTCAATTATTTTAGACTCTAAGTAGTTTATGGATTTCTGCCTTTTGGCAATTAGCTTATGGTTTATCTGCTTTCTCTTTGGCTCTGTTTTCATGGAAGCTAGTGCATATGAGTTAATTGAGTAACATCATCAAGTTGTCTGCTACATATTAGACTTCATTTAAGGTGCTGAGGACTGAAAGGAAAATAAAACTTAGTCTCTGGTTTATAATCCCAGCACTGCGGGAGGCTAGAGCAGGAGCAGTGCAGGTCAAGTCCAGCCTGGGCAATTTAGCAAGACTCTGTGTCAAAAATAAAAAAAGAAAGCGGGGTGGGGCTGGAGTATGAAGGCCCTGAGTTCAATCCCCAGTACTGTGAAATCAAAAACATAAAAAAGCCCACAAAACAAAAACCAAAGGAAAAATATCAGTCCTTGTCCTTGGGTTGCTTGTGGTCTACACAGTGAGGATTTCACCACAGTCATGCCCTTACAAAATGGGGGATGGGAAAGGGGCCATTTTGAGGGACTGAGCAGGCAGAAACATTTGATAGATGGATAATACTTTTTCAAGTTTTTTAAAAAAAATTTATGTTAATGGTACACTTTAGATGTATATCTTTTTCGGGTTTTGTTGATGTGCAAGGTGTGACATTAATGTTACAAATTGGTTTTTTCATGTGTATGCATGGTTCAAATTATCGCTCTCCTTACTGTGGACATCCTTTTGGTACCTTCTGTGTGCAGGGCACTGAAGGCATGAAGATAAATCACATGAAGTTTCTGGCTTCCTGAGTCTTGAAGAAAATAGATTTGAGTTCAGAGTAAGGCTTTTACAAGAGTGCTGAAAGTAAGTCAGTCATTAGATGCTGCCAGACAAAGGCCTAAAAGTACATGCAACTGAGTGAAAGAGAAGAGACCAGGAAGAGGACAGAGAATGAGTGGTTACTAGAGAAGAAGGTTCAAGGGACAAAAAAGCGGTGGAGATGGGGAGAGATTGAATGAGATAAAAAATGTGCAGACATTCAGACCACAGCGAGGGCCCCAGTGAGAGAGTTATTTTGAGCAGTGAAGTATCTTTAATAACATTAGTGCTGGAATTTGGCTCTATTATTTGTACTTGGCAGTGAAGTCACTAAGGTATATATCTTGGTGTATGGACTGGAACATCAGATGATGACTTTGAATGTCTTAAAAGATGAGAGAGCAAAGACTATAAAGTCAAACTACTTAATTAGGCATCTAGAGTAAAGTGCTAGAGAAAGTAAAGAGGCTCGTTTCCTCTTTTTCCCTCTAACCTCCTGATTTTCACTTCTTCCTCCTTCACATTTACTAGACCACCATCCTCCCTGTGTTCTTAGTTGACTGGTGTCTCATCCTTTCCTGTCCTGCTTGGTCTTGGCTGTATTCCTATGTCTTTTCATGATACACCTTTCCACTTTTACCTCAGATCTCCTTCACCTCTGTGATGTCAGATGGGCTAGCACCCCAGCCCCAGAGCATCCTTTCCACAGAACTTCCTGCCATTCTATGAGCTGCAGAGAGCTTTTGAAGTCACATCCCATGTCTTGCCAGCCTGTTTGGACTGTCCAACTTTCCTTCAATTTGCCACTGCTTTTCTCCACCTCTTCATGGTGGCTCATATCACCCTTGTGGCTTCCTGACTTACTTTCTCTCATTTCCTCAATCAGGCTCCCACCTTCCAAATCCCAGATACCTGGAGTCTCCGACTCTGTCCTAGCCATCATCATTACCACATAATCCTCTTGAGTCTTGTCCTCAGTCTGTCCAATTACACTCCCCACAATGGTGACTATTACAGTGGCTACTAGAAGTGGCAACTGTTCCAAACTTTGCAGTTTACATTTTTATGCACTTTTTTTGGTCTTCTGACTCCCAAGAGTTTTAGGTTTTGAAGGAGATAATTAATAAATTAGAATCCCAGAGAAGAGTAAGTGCTAGGAGAACTTTGATTCAGGGAAGTAGTACAGTGTATACTACACATAGAACCTATTTTTGGTTTGTGGTCCCAGGAGCCCAGTGGTGTGCTTGAGTGAGCATTATCGATGAACCAGAAGCTACTGAGTTACATTTTTTTTGTTCTCAGCATTATCCATCTGTCTATCGCCTCTTGTAACCAGCTCATATCATCTGCTTATTTTTACAAGTTTTTGGGGGGTGTAATGTTATAATTCAATAGTGCAACTTCATCTTACTTATATATGAATTGCCTGATAGGGAAAGTGACTCTAGAATAACTCAGTCACTTACTGATACTCCAAGGTGCAAGTTCGAGGAGGAGCAATTAAATTGTCTGGCATTTAACCTTTGCATACGAGGAAACATTTGTTGGTTAAGGAAAAGTACTAAGCCTAGGCCAGTCAGCCACAGAAGAAATGCTCAAGTTGAAATTATTTATGATGACAGAGTACCTGGAATTAGAACTTCTCATTTGACCACATTCGTAGTTTGAGATTCAGTAGAATATAGTTGTTCGTCCTCAATGAAGGGAAGGAGGAATTAAAAGCCCTGGAGCTCAGAATCAGTACTGACACACAAGATGTGGGTACTTCCCCAGACACTGTTTTGAGAAGAGAATGTGACATAATTGCTGTTATCAGTGTTATCTCCATAGACCCTAGAATGTGAAGCTGAACTTTTAAATATTTATGCTGTGGCTCTGATTGTTAAACCTTTATTGAGTTCTCAGTCTTCTCAAATATGTAGTTCTATTTAATGACCTTAGTTAACTGAGAAAAATGATGAGAAGGATAAAATAATTTAAAGGGGTTCTTATATGTCTACTTTGGTAAAGGATCAAATTTTTTCCCTTCGGTGTTTAATAAATGGCTCAATAGTTTCAGTGGTGCATGTGAATTAATTTCCCACCTAACTAGCAATAAGATGTTTGATATTCTTGCCAATTTGGCAACTACATAAAGCCCTTGGGGGATTTGCATAAAATAAGCTAAAGGAAAAAATGAGTTAAAAAAAAATAACAAAGATGCTCTCACTTCTCTATAGAAGAAGAGATTAAACTATATTTCTTAAACTTCAGGTAAATGTGACAAGGTAAACTTCATCTGTGCTGATCTTTAGAGAGTTACTAGGTTCTTACTTCAAACCTAAAGTCTTAATTAACACACTATTCTAATAAGCTCGAGTGACAGCGTGGTGCATAGACAGCACATGGCATTGGATTCATCAACCTGGCTTTGAATCCTAGCTATGCCACTTAAAATCATGGACACTTTAACTACGTTGGCCTTGGGTTCCCACATTTATCAGAGATGATAATACTTATCTGCAACGTTAGAAGTATTGAATTAATTAAAGTAATGTGTATGATGTGTTCAGTTTAGAAATTAGAACTCAATAAATGTAAATTCCATTCCTATTCATTAAGCGTATTTTTTAAAGTCCAAGGAAGTTTACATGTTATGAGTGAAAATGGGAAGGAGAACTACTGAAAGTTAAATTGGCAGAGTAAAAACTGTAAATCATGGATTCAAGAACTCAAAAACCATATTAATTTTGCAGTATGGAGAATGTGGCCAGTTACTTCACATATTGTGCAAGGCTCTGAGGATGGTCCTGTTTGAATGGACCAACGTAATGACTGACTTTATTGTTCAAAGAGTTATGTGTAGTTATCAGGCTGCAAAAATTCTCGGAGTTGTAGTTCAACATCTTCGTTTTAAAAATGAGCAATATATGGCTTTTGAAATTATGTGCAATGATTTGATCAAGGTCAGTTGGTTTGAAAAAACAAGTCCAGGCCCAGGTTTCCTGAAACTTGGGCCATGCTGTTTCTTAGAATACAAATAATCTGGCCTCAGGAGAAGCTTGAATCATATTTATCCTTCTTTTTTTTTTTTAAATTAAGTAAACTTTTTAGAAAGATTAGAAAGTGCTTTGGTTCAGAGCTTCTCATCTGATGCACTTATTATGAATACCTTGTTCTCTCATTCTTTTTTTCCTTTTGGGAAAGGAAAAGTAGTATAAGAGGGATCAGTGAGGGCAGGAACATAACACCTCAAACTTTGGAGACCAAACCTTCCTGGGAGGATTGACACAGTGTTGAAAAATGATTAAATAATGAAAATTATGAAATGAAAGGTCTGATGCCAAAAAAGTAAAATCTCAGATATCTAGAAACTTAGTTGTCCAGGTTTGCCCAGCTCCTAAGAGAGCTGAGGGTTTGCTGTGCTAAACCAGATGACAAAGTGTATCTCAAATTCCTGAGAGTATGAATATTCATGTATGTTTTAGTGTCACCATAAATTTCTCTCCTAGATTGTTGATTTCCATGAAATTGGGATCATTTGTTTTTGACTTTCTGTCCTTAGCTCAGTACTTGACATGTAGTAAGTATTCATGTAGTGAGTGAAGGACTCAGTAGTGACTACAGAGTCAGCCCCCAAAAATGTATACACATTTCAGGGAAAGAAAACTTTGTACAAATATTTTAATACTAAATTTATTGAGACATCATGAGATTAATACAAGTTACCTTTGCTCTCTCCAATTACAAGGGTGGTCAAAGTGGTGGCCGTTAGCTTCCAGGCATTTGTTAGTGCAGCGAACTTCTGGTTGGGTAGCCTTGGTCACTGAGATTGCTGCATATGCATTTTCAGTTTCTTCTCTAGGGGTTGGCAGTGTAGTGGGTTTTCGGGCATCCTCCAAGGTCCCCCATTGGGGGTAACACCATCTGTTGAAAAAACATCATACTATTTTTCTTTTTTTGAGTGTGCGTATATTTTTTGACAGACTCTGTATTTAGCGAACACCTCATACTAGCTTTAATATTGCCTGAATGAGAATGCTAGATTTTGTTGTAAAAAAATTATAATATTATAGTTTCTGCAGTGAGAGGCAGCATGGTATATTGATAAAATAATAAGGACTTTGGTGTAGGACGTACCGAGGTTCAAATTATGCCTTACCAGCTGGGTAGTGTGGGCAGATCACTAAATCTCTCAGCGTCTCGGTTTTCTTGCTTGTGAGATGGGATAATTTTCACTGCAGAGTGTTGTGGGGAACAAGGAAGCTCAGATGGGAGAATACCTAGTCATGCGACAGGGATGTAGTGGGCCGTGAGCAGTCACGAGGGCTGCTTTCTGTTCTCCTCTTGCACCCTGTCTGTCATCCAGTCTTCTGTCCCGTAGAGCTTTCCCGACAGTTCTTTAGGAATTGTATTGCTGATCTGTGTCAGACTTTTAATTTCTATTGTATTCTTTTTGTAGATGTTTTATTTAGACCCTTGACTGTAAGACTTGGAGTAGTGTGGTTTTAAAAGTGATTTGATGTGCTTATTAGTCAACCTATTTATTGTTAATTTCATATGTGATGACTGTGATGCAACAAAAGACAACAGCGACTCCCCCTGGAATTGGAACCTGCATTCAGATGTTGGCTCAGGGACAAATAACAGTGACCTCTGGGCCTCAGTGTGCTCAATCTCTCCGAGCCTCTGTTATCTCTGAGGCAACTAGGTAAGGAGTTGTGGTGCTGCCTTGTGGAAAGGACACAGACTTTCTAATTTAAATTTTGGATCTGATACTAAATAGTTACATGATTTAGGCAGGTGCTTTTGCCCCTCTGTTCCTTCAGCTTTGTCTTGAGGACAAGACTGTCTGTGGTCAAGACTATCTGTGGTCTAGGGTTAGATAATATGTGGCAAGTTCCTGCCTGAGAGTGTCGCTCTTTGTAAGTGCTCCTACAGTGGTGAAAACATTCCTCCCACTGCATACTGTTATGGTATTATTAATGTCTGTTTGCCTAGGTTGTTGAGTGGTCTAGATAATTACTATAGCCGATGAGTTTTAGAAAGCACTGAGCAGTTTTCTCAAAGTCACGTAGGAAATGAAAATGGAGTAGTAGGTAGCTGTGAAAATGAGGAGAAGTCTACCTTGTTAATGTTTATTTCATCAGTTGCTTGGTCTATTTCCAGTTCTCTTTTATAGATAGCACGACTCTCCATGTCCTTGTACATTTAACTTCTCTCTTTTGGCTTATTTCCTCCAGATTTATTTTCCAAGGTGACATATGTAGGTAAAAGGTTATAAAAACACTTTGCAGCTCTTGTTAATATTTGCAGAGAAACATTTCCAACAGACAAAAAGGGCCACTTTCTTCTGGTTAAAAACAAAGACCTGTGATTTTGGTTTGATTCCTGTCTCACTTACTTGCTGAATTACTTTGAGCAAATTACTTAAGCTCTCTGAATCTGTTTTCCCAGAGAAAAGTAACCAGCTCATGTTTGTCAAGCATTGTTGCAAGTTGTTGAGTGCTCAGCCTTCATTGTCTGTCTGGAGTCCATCCACCTCCCATTGCATATTTCACTTAGGCCACTCACTCCTAGTCTCCCCATGGACATTCTATGTTACAGCAATCCATTTTCCCAACTGCATCATCTATAATCTTGAAACAAAAAAAGGCTCCCTAAACACTCATCTGATCATGTTAACCCCCTTTGTAGTCCTGAGAATGCTTTTGCATGCTTGAGGGTGAATCTGAGATCCTGAGTGAGGAATTTTGTTCTCTGAGTCTCTTCTCTCCTCTCTTCTGCTCCTTCTGCAGCAGCTACATTGGGTAGTTTTCATTGCTAGAATTTGTCACCACTTTTTTTTTCCTTCTATACTTGGGACTGTTTCTTCTATTTCTTGATTTTCAAATTCCTAATTTGCACAACTCATCCTTATAGTTACATATTTGTTTCATGACTGGTTTTCCTGCTTTACCTAAGGCTCATGGTGGCAGGGGCCACTCACATTTTATTTACTGTTTATTCCTAGGGACCAGCACAGTGCCCATCACTAGTGCTAAATAAATACCCAGGAATGTTTGAATAACTAAATATAGAGTAACTTATTGCTAATAATAAACACAGGAGAGAAAAATAATTTTAGGTATAATTTGTTAAAAGTCCTTGTTACTTCAGATTGCTCTGTAACTAGAAATGCTGGCATTTTTAAAGGTTTTTTTTTCTTAAAACTCAAATGTATTTTGTAATTAACTAAGATTTTGTAATTAACTAAGATTAACTAACTACTTTTTGTTATATAATCTTTTGTTTTAATGAGGGCGTGTCTGAAGAGAGGATACAAATTTGTAGTTTAATATCATAGTTTTATACCAGGCAGTCTTTTATCTCGGCCAACATTCTTCATGCAAGACCTGTATTAACACTACCTAAACCATCCAGGGGGTTGCGCAGAGAATCTTCTTGAGCCAAATAGCACTGCAGAAGGACTTACTGATGAAGATGAGCATTCCTAAGAGGTTAGCTTATGCCTGGTTCATTTCCTTTCGTTTGAAACCTCTGGCTCTTTTGCTTTGCATGTCCCAGAGGCCAGGCTATTTTATATTGCACTCTTCTGCAAGTTCAAAATTGAACTTGAATTCTTTATTTCACTTTATCCATTCAACAGTATTTATTGAACCCATGGTCTGTTCGAAACCCCTGAAGAGAGAACTGAAGAAGATACACTGAAGGTACTACAAAAAGTGTAGTCACAAGAGAAGTATGTTTCGGAAGATACACGTTCTCTCCACACCTCATGTTTATTTGTGAAAGAACTTGTGTTAGAGGATCAGCATATACGTAAGCATAAATGACTTAGTGTTTTCTGGGCCTTTTCTTTGGGACCTGTTTGCTTGTAAAGAGAGTGTTTGTTCTCTTGTGTGTTCATTCATGCGGACAACTAAGCAGCTTAGTAGGTGCTGTCTGCCACGTGGAGGCCTACCCAGTACTGGTTTTTTGCTGTTATTTTATTTTATTTTTTGCATGCCAGTGAGCATAAAATGAGGAGGGAGGAAGGGCATCAGAAGGAAGCCTGCCTTCTTAAACTACGTTTTCTCATATGTGTGTGTGTGTATGTTTTTATCATATGTGTATGTTTTTTATCAATAAAACAACCACATTTCATCCAATTTCTGTGTTGCTCATTGGATTTTTCACTTGGTAAGAAAGAGGACTGTTTGTTATTTTGACTGTGGAGGGGCTGGCAAGTGTGTGGGGGATTGGCAAGTGTATGACAGCCTAGACACACAGGCAAGTGACTGTCTAACCAGCCACACCTGTTTGTGATGGGCGTGAGGCTCCAGCAGTACAGGATACAGTGATCCTACAAGGTAGCTCAGCTAGATTATGGTACCTTAGGTTTTGTGGTGACAAATTAGGCTGGTGTTGTAGGTGAGCATGAGAAAGGGTTTGGGTCTTCTTAGCCATTTGGGTTGAATAGTACTTGCTGCTTTTATTGTGTGTCAATCAAGTTTTTGGGCCAGGACTACAAACTGCAGAAGTGACAGAGTTTCAAGAGTACTGTTATATGAGGTTCTTCCTTTAAATTGTGAGAATTAGGCCAAGGTAGGAAGTGGTAAATTGGTTTCACCATATTCAGTTAATCTCATTCCAGGCTAAAGGAAGGCCCTGGAGGGACTAAGCTTACATAATTTTGCAGTTCAACTACAAGATCTTAATGGACCACCTATCCTATGACCAACCTCATGATGAAGAATAGGCCAAGAAAGCATCCCCTGTAGATGGGAAGGCCCCAAAGACAAAAATCTGATGGGCTACTGCCTTGGGAGACAGAAGCTTTATTTTGATACTCTAGAAGATGGTCCCCCACAGTGAAACATGAGTTATGTTTGCTCTTGATTTGTTAATTATACAAGTTTGGGCCATTAGATCATGGAACTGCAGCTTTACCTATGGAAGAGTTGGAGATTTTATTAATAAAAAGAATGATGTGATGCTTATTTAAGAAATACATGGTAGTCTTAGTTGCTTTTCTAGTTGCTGAGACAAAATACCTGACACCTACAGTTAGAGGAGGAAAGGTTTATTTGGCTTGCAGTTTGTAAAGGTTTCAGTCCCTAGTTGGCTGGCTCTGAGGCAGAGGGGCATCGCAGAAGAGAAACAGTCCTTGATAAAGCAGGTCAGGCAGAAGGTAGCCAGAAGTGAAGTAGCAACCAGCAAGTGAAAAGTGACGAACGTCTAACTGTCCCTTATATTTTATCCAGGTGACTTGCCCTTAGGGTGGGTAACACTCCCACCCTTAATCTCAGCATTGGACCATGACTCGATCCCAGTGTTGCACACTAGATCCAGCCAATTTGAAAAAGCTCCACCCTTGACTGTAAGAGGTTTGGGGGGAACATTTAGACATAAGCCATAACAATGGTATACCTGTAAATTGTGATAAACAAATAGTAAATCTATTGCAAACCAAAACATTAAGAGGATGACTGAAAAGACCTGTGCCTGGAGTGTGCAGATGCTAGAGAACAAATTTTCTTAGGAAATCAAGGAGGAACTAGAGTGGCTTGAAAGATATCTTTTGGTCTTATCAAAAAAGGGCAGACAGAAAAGTTCAGGTTTTATGAGAGATATGAAGGAGAAAGAATGAGATCTCGAGGCAGGATAAACTTATTTTAAAGGAAGGGACATTCGTTTTAATGATTACTAATTAGAAAGGGTGATGGGCCTAATGTAGTGAAAGAAGGATGGGACTAAGCCAAAGTGTTTCCACCAGGGTCCAGAAAATATTGCAGAGTGTCCCTTCAGTGACTCAACACAAGCTTGAAATAAGAATAGCTGGAAGCCTGATTTGTGTAGCTCAGAACTGGATATGGTTTTGCATTTTGTGCACGCCATGAAGATTTTTGCTGGGCCAAGTTGAAATGCATCAAATTCTTTTCTCCCTCTGGGACCTGGCCAGTGTTCGTCTAATACATATAAAGCGCTCATCATTCCCACTTGGTAGTGGTGGTAGCCCTGGGGTGGTAAGTCCAAGTGGTTATAGAAAACTTGCATTTTCTGGGAAAAGCCCAGAAATATCAGCATAAAAAACTGGTAAGTTTAAGTAAGTTTCAAGGTAATACAGTTACTGCGATTGGGCAAGAAGGTATCACTGGTGCCCTGAAGGAACAAGCCCCTATTTTCTGTGGAGGTAGAACTAATGCCATGGGGTGGCAGAAAAAGATGAGGCCCTTCCTAGGGGAGACAGTCCGGGCAGCTAGGACGTGGCTTATGGGTGTTACTTCCTGATTGGGATCCTCAAACTCGGGAAGCGAAGGCTGACAAGATTTGTTTAGATAATGAGTATTTTGGAGGTCATATTTAGAACTTTTCAGTTTTCTCCTGTAGAGGAGATTTCATGTAATAGAACATTGAGAAATATGTTAGAAAAGCAAATTTCTGGTATAGGGTGTTAAAGAGAAAACAGCAGGAAGTGCTTCACGGTGTCTCCCCAACAATGATAGCTCTGAAATGAAGAGAAAGGAGGAGCCTCTGAGACTCCAGAGAAAATGGGGTCAGGGGATAAAAGAAACACAAGAAATGTGCCCTACTACTGGCGTAAAACAAAACATGCTGAGGTCCTGGACGTTAAGACTTGCAGGGATGCTAATGTCCTGAGGTCCCCTCACTGTGGGGCGGGTCCTCACAGAGCTCTGGGGATGTGAAAGTTGGGAACAGTGAGGCCATCGTGGCCTCTTTTGAAGTTCACTTTGAAGAAATGTGAGATTTCACATGATTTCCTTCAGGAAGCAGTTTTCACAGTAATCACAAGCAAAACAAAGTTGCAACAGATGTTGTGGCCCAAGACTAAAAATTTCCTGGATTATAAAAAGATTGTGGAGATGATGACTGCTAGGCAGAGTGTACATTCCTTTCAGCCTTTGAGTGCCAGGCACTTGGGGCTCACAAGAGAGCTGGGAGCTAAGAAACATGGAAGGCGAAAGCTGGGGATAAAAGGTTCCTGCGGAGGGCATGGGGTGACTAGGGCTTTTCCAATGCAAATTTCTGAGCCTTGAAAGAAGGCAGTGACTCTTCATTGCCATTCAGGGAGGGAAGATATGTTACAATTTTCTCTCCAATATGCAAATTCTTAAGGCCAAAATTAATCTTCTCTTTGCAGATTTCTCCTAATCTAGTTGATTTTTTTAAAATTTGTTTTTGTGCTAAAATACACATAACGTGAAGTTACCATCTTAACCAATTGTAAGTATCCAGCAGTTCGTATCATTAAGTACATTCACATTGTTGTGCACGGTCCTCGTTATCCATCTCCAAAACCTTTTCATCTTCCCCAGCTGAAACTGTACATGTAAAGTCTAACTCCTTCCAACCCCAAGTAGCCCCCATCTGCTTTCTGTCTCTGTGAAGTTGACTATGCTAGGTACTTTGTATAAATGGAATTATATATAGCCATTGTCCTTTGGCCAGTGGTTTATTTCATTTAGTATAATATTCTCAAGTTTCTTCCATTCCTAGCATATTGGAGAGAATTTACTTTTTAAGGCTGAATAATATTTCATTTACCACACTACCGTACTAACTAAATGTGATATGTACCACATTTAGTTGTTTCATCCATCCATGGATACTTGTCTCCTGATTGAGTTTTAGGCTTTGGAAAATCGTCATGGTATTGCAGATAACTCTGTCAAAGCTGAAATTTAGAGGATTGTGCTCTTCTTTATATCCCTCTTTGTATCTTTTAAAGGCCCTGAATTTCTGTTCCCCCCACCTCATTTAAGCAATTACTGTACATGGTACCAGGTACTAGGTTCTGGGAACACAGGCTTCTTGTGATAGTTGCTCTGAGGCCATAGGATTGACTTTTATCTTAAATTTGGTGGTGTGAGGCAAGTGATAATCTTGCCTGCCCATGTAACTCTTTGGGCTCTTTGAAAGTAGAGGCTGTCAGAGTCTGAGATGAAGCTGAGCCAGTGCCTGAAGGAACTGTATATTCCAGTTTGACGCTGTTTTAAAAATAAATATAGTAATGGAAAAAAACCCTGCAACTCTACCCAGCCATTAAGAACTTCTCTAGTTGAGAATACAGAATAAGAACTTTGAGAGGATGAATTTGGCCTTTAAGTTATTGGATAACCTCTCGAGTGCCACTTGAAAACCTCTCTGCCTGCCTGTTCTTCCAGTCACAGTGGCAACCACCAGCCCCTCTCAGGCTGCCCCAGTCACAGGTGTTTGTGGAGACTGCCTTGACTGGGGCCGCATCCTCTGCTTCTCTCTTCCTACTAGGGGTTGTCACTCTAGTTCCTGTTGGGAGCATTGCTGGGCAGGCACATGCGGCTATGAAGTGTTGAGGAGACTTGCCTGGGAGGATAGGCGAGTTGGATGAAATCCCTTGCCTTCAGCAGAGGGCAATTCAAGGGCACGCTCTCTTAGGTTCCGCGGAAGAGTGAGCAGTCATGAGCGCCTGTTTTCATTAGTGGTGATCTGTCATGTAGGAGTTGCTTAACGCATCCTTCTGTTTTTCTTCCCACTCTTCCCATTTTCTGTTTTCTCATTTCTCACTACTTCTTATGATCACTTCCCAAACTAAGTACTTGTATAGAAGCTTTTATCTCCAATCGCTGCTTTCTGAGAAACTCAGACTAAGACAGACTTTGTATGTAGAATGGCAAAAGAATTTGAATCTAGAATTTAGTCCCTTTGAAATTTAACAATTTTTGAACTTTAACTTGCAAGGGAATTTAATTTTTGGACTTTAATGTCTTACTGGGAAACTAAGACTGAAAGAAAGTTGATAATTGAATTTGGGTCCTGTCCATTTGTTACCTTTTAGTTTTGTATTTATCTTGGTATTCTGATTTGTGTTCATTGTAGAGTCCCTGGTGACCTGTGTTGGAGAACATGGCTGGGCATAGTTTGGAATCATAGTGTGGGAGTGAATTTCAGTCATGGATTCAGCATGGCCTTAGCAGTGTTTGATTTGATGTACCTCTCTGGTGTCGGAACCCCTCCCTCTAGCCGAGAGTAGGCCCTGAGAGACTACCCAAAGGACAGTGGTTGCATTGGAAAGTACTTCTTCCTCTGTGTGGAAAAAGGGCTGTTCTAGTAAACTGAGCTCGCTCTTCCTTGGGGAATACCCGCACCCCTGGTAGCGTGGGCCTTAATGGATAAGAACAGGATATTCAGGTGACTATTAAGAATTAAGTGTGCTCAGTCTTCCAGTTTTCACACAAAGGGACTTCCATTAGAGTAACCTTCCTGGTTTTGCTCCACATCTTCTTTCATTCTTCAAGAGAAGTGCAGGGTAGTAACTTATTCTAAGCTCTCTCCAGGACTCTAGGATCTGCCTGCTTGCAGAACAGGTACCTTTTAGTCTGCTTTCAGCACTCAGGGTAAGTTGTGGAGCAGACCCTGTCTCTGTAGGTGGTCTCCTAAGGTGTTAGTCCATTTGGCTGCACACCGGAGCCCTTTCTCCATTTATAGATTCTAAGAATAAAAAGCTGACATTTTAATATCTTCCCCCCCTTCCTTATTTCTTCTTGCCTGTACTCAGGATCAAGCCTAGGGGCACTTTACTGAGTTATATTTTAAGCTGTTTTATTTTGAGACAGGGTTTCACTTAGTTGTCCAAGGGGGACTTGAACTTGTGATGCTTCTGCTGGAGCTTCTCACAGTGCTGGGTTTACAGGTGTGCACCACTGCACCTGGGTTCTTTTTCTCTTTGATTTGTCCATCTCTCTCATTTGGTCGTAAATTCAGATGGAGAAAAGGAGTACTATTTATTAGATTCCTGAGTTCTCAACATTCGAGCATATGAGGCTTAAAGATGGAGGACTATTCTTGTGGTGCCATTGTGATGGGGAAATTTAAGTCATGAAGTATAAAAAAGGAGGTGATTGGTGTCTTGGGAGGGAGGTCTTCAAGGAAATGAATGTGCACATATATAATTAAAATGTATATGCAATGTAAAATAGTGGGTATAAATGAACTATAAAGACAGTAAAGGGAGCCTGAACTACCTCTTAGCTCATTTTTTTTTCTTTAAGGAGGGAGCTGATTAACATGGTAATCAGCTTATTTATTTAAACTACTCAGTGCTGAAATATGCAACTTCACTTGGAGTTTTGCTGAGAGCATGCTAAGGAAACTTCGTTTTCTACAAGGGATGAAACATCTTCCTTTCTCATTGTTCTTTGAGTACTTATTAGATGCCCAGTAGTTTTGAGTTCTTAAAGTAAGCAAAGCTGCGTAGTTACTTGGAGACATGAAAATATTTGAGCGTATTGTGGGTTTAGTGTTATGAAATAACGGTACGAAAACATTCTGAGCTTATCCAACCTGGAGAAGAAGAACACATCTGAATTATTTAGTATCCTTGTTATGTCCCCAGGCTATAAGTCATCACTTTAAGAGCAGGAATGACCCTTCCTTCCATGCCTACTTCCTTGTCCCTTTCTTTTCCTCTCCCTTTCCTGTCTACAGCTATGCTCCTACAAGGAACAGATATTTCAGCTTCTGGAAATCTCTCACCTGCACTCCCACCTTCCCTTAGCCTTCCCCTCGGCTGATCTGGATCCCTGAGAACCTCTTGCCTGTGGCCTTTGTGCTCTCTTGTGGCAGCTCTGCCTTCTTGGTCTTCCTTGAGGGCCAGGGTTGCCCTTGGCCCTGTGCCCAAAGCGTGGAGGATAGAGGAACTTCTGCAAGCTGGTTAGCTAGTTTTCTGTTTCAGCATTTGCCCCTTTTCTTTAGGACTGGATTCCCATTTTCATTCTCCTTGTCCCTCCCCCAGCCTGTTCATATTTGGAGATTCTAGAATGATGATAGCCTGTGGTCCATTTTCCTGGCTTCTTCATGAATGATAAAGCTTGACATATCAAGGAGATTACAGATGTGCTCTGGCATGATGGTGTTTAAAAGCAAAAAGGTGAAGGTAAAAAGATTTTTTTTTTTTTTTTGACTAAGGGCTGCTGGCCTAAGCACATTAGACTTACTTATTTGGAAAAACATATTCTGAGGACTAGAAATTTGAACCGACTACATTCTAAAATTTTTGTGAAATAGAAGCTTTCCTATACCTGCATAGATATTGATACAGTATATTGCACTAACATTTGGGAGTATAAACCTCATCTAGTGTCTCTTAGAATTTTATGAAGATGTTACCTCTGGAAACCTCAGGATGAACCTGAAGGGGCTTTTGGCTATAAAGCCTTTAGGTAGGAAAATCATGCATACTTTCTTTAGTGTTGTCAGCATAGTGGTTGTGAGGTGAAGGCTAGGGCCAAAAAATAGTTCCTTGCTTGTTTTGCATTCAACATACATTTGTTGAATGCTTTCTGCTTATTTCACATGGTAGAGGATACCAGTAGTGTGAAGTTTAAGAATTGCATGACTCTTGTCCTGTGGAAACCAGAGTCCAATAGGAAGGAAATGACATATTGGTATTTGGCAGACAGAGATGGAAGTTTGGCTTGAAGAAAACCTTTTGTACTGGTACTCCAGCTGCTGCAGTCACTAGCCACACTCATTGTGCAAAAGCTGGAGTGGTCCGTAGTGTGGAAGGGCTGTTCAGTCACACACTGGTTTAGTTACTGCCTCCGTAAGAGGCACATTTTAGTGCTTGTGTCTTCTGTATGTCATTTCAGTTTCTTTTTTGGGCGGAGTAAGGTACTGGGGATCAAACTCAGGGTCTTGTACTTGCTAGGCAAGCGCTCTACCACTAAATCCCCAGCCCCTGTTTTATGTAAATAATCACATATTTTTTGGTATTTGTTTTTCAAATCTCTAAGTGTTGTGATTTTGTATGTCACACGCGCTTTATTTGTCAAAGCAGAATTTTAGTGTGAGTGGTGGAGCTTTTGGGGGGATGAAGTGTGTTGTACCTAGAGTCCATTCAAGCTTATAAGTATCTTCTGCCTGCTTAGTTGTAAGGTACAGCAATTTGAGCAGTCACTGCAGGCCTCCCATTTCCCACAGTCTTTGGAAATTTAATTGGCTGAGTTAAGAAAGCAGTAACAGAGGTGCACTCTTGGTTGTAAGGAATGATGTGTATGACGCTGTGAGATCAGTTGGGGAAGGAGCAGACTCATGCAGGTGTATTATTTCTGTAGCTTGAATGAGATGTAAGCTGGTAATTCTAAACTGGGAAGGAAGTGCAAGGAAGTCTACTCTCAGGACATCCTTATTGTCCCGTCTGGACAGCCTCAGAGGACCCTGGCTCTTTGTCACAAATTCTCCAAGTTGAAATTCAGGCTTCGTGCAGTCAGCTAGCATCAGGCTTGTGGCTACTCCAGGGGAAGAGCTGTGACTCATTCATGACTCACTCAGCCAGCTTTGGTTTCTTTACAGTCAATTAAGCAAATGTGTGAATCAATTAAAAACACAAGCTGCAAACTCAGGCTAATCAAAATGGTACAGTAGAGTGACATGTGTACTGTCATTATGGTTTTTTTACATTCTCTTAGTTTTAAAACCTTGGTAAGAAAAATTTCTTAGTTTTAGAATTTATGTCTCTTGTTCATTATAGTCTAACATGAGATGCAGAATCTGATTTAACCTGTTCAAATCTAATCTTATTCTAATTCTAATTCGATGCACAGCTAACCTATTCATTAAACAGAAGTTTTCCTTGGCTAAATGCATTTTCCTCAAATCTGTCATAGAGGTGTTACAAATTTCATGAAGGCGTTATTTGATTATTCCAATTGTTTTCAGATATATTTTTCAAATATATATACTGTATTCAAATATAACACGTCTAATACTTTAAAGATATTTATCTAGAAATTCATATTTTAAAATTATTCTTTAAATCTAGGGAGTTTTGGTTTTTTGTTCATTAATTTTTCCTCCTAAACCATGTATTAAAGTTTCCTAAATGGACATATATGAGCTCTTGACTCTCAACATTTTTTAAAAAAACCCAAATTTTCCTTCAACTATCAACTCCGTTCAAATTTAGCAACATACAGAATTCAAACATTTTCACCTTTTTTGTTTCTTTGCCTCTGCTGTTCAGAACCTCACTTCCCTTCCATTATACTGTGCCCTGAATATACCATGTTTTCTTTCATGTCCTTGAATATGCCCTCTGTGTAATATAAATTGTATGTGCTCCATCTTTTAGTACAAATGGTCCTCCTTTTAATACAAATACCTCTTCCTTTGGATTTGTTGATTCACTCTCCTTTGTCTCCAAAAATTCAATACAGATGGTGGCCTTGGTTGGCCTCTCTGTTTTAGGTACCTGTCCTTTATGCTTTCCTAGTACCTGCCAATCCTAAAAAGTAAGTTGAAGCACATTGACTATGAGAATGAAGAGTTTAAGCCAAAATTAGGATGTCCACCCAGGAACTACCTATTTAGTCTCCAGAATAGATGCTCCAAGGTTTTACAAAATGGCAACTGTATTTAATGCTTTAAATTGCATTTTGTAAGGTGTAGAAATTACACGCTTGTTAGTCAAGAATTCGGATTGGTGCTGGCAGAAGTTAAACTGTCTTGTAGGAAAGGGATTGAGTGTAACCTTAGTTTCTGGGTGGTTCAGGAATGGGGTCTATTGTCTAGAAAGTCCACAGAGGTTAGTAATGTTTTCGGAAACCATGGCTTGGACCTTTCCAGAGATCACCTTGCAACTGGAACCCCGCTTAAGGTTCACCTTCTGATGTGTCTAAGCTCTGATTAACTCAGATGCCATTTTAATTACCTGAAACCAATGCTACTGCATTTTGATTCTCTTTCTTGATATACCCCTCCTCTCCATAGTTGGCTGTGGACTTCTTCAGGCCAGAGATGGTTTCTCATTTATTTCTGTAACTATGAAGAATGAGTGAGTAAATGAATGAAATGTTCATATTCATTGTTGTGGTGGGGAAACTTATTGCTTATTTCAGTGACTGAGGACCATCTTTGTGTGGTTTTTTAGACCTCGGTTCACCTATCCTCCATCCACCAAGTATTTCACTTCTAATGCTGTAGGGAGGAGTGATACTGTGGTGTCTGCTAAGTGAATTCTGTTGCTCTTCCTTGTTCCTGAAGAATTAAGTGTTAGCCTCTTTCACACACCTTATCACTCAGCATTTTACTTGCTGACTAGAAGTGTAAACTCTGTTTTTTGGGAGGTTTTTTTTTTTTTTGTTTAATTTATATCTTAGGAAGAGGTAGGTGTTCATTGACTTGAATGAAATCATTTCACGTTTGGCTTAAGTTAAATGAATAATTAGAAACAACTCTTTTGCTTTGGAAAACTGTAGGAAGCTGGAATATTTCAACTGTTATTACTCCAAGTGGAGAAAACCTTATGAATTTTGTTGAAGGTGTAATCGCAGCAGTATTATCATTGACGACTTGACTGATACAGATGTTTGCCAACTGGAATCTTGCTTCATTGTTTAGCTTAATCTGTAGGAAAGGTAAATATTTTATGGGGGAAATTTAGAGTTTCTTATGTGTATGTAATGGGTTCTTGAGCAACTAAGAAGTTTCTGCCCTCCTATATTCTATTTAAAACTATAGATATCTTTGTAGATAGGAATTCTTTTCTTGTGGTGTTTCTCCTCTCATTTACTTTGGTGCACAGCTGTGGTATATTTTACCATGTTTTTACCCAGTGATATAAAACTTCCCCAAGGGGTGTGTATTCATTCTGAAGTTTTCTGAATGTGAAAGTTAGTGGTTAGCATGCTTACCTCACAAGCAGAAGGCCCTGAGTTTGATCTCCAGCACTGCCCCCCCAATACTAAATATAGCATATAATTAAAATTTCAGTGATTAAGTTTTCACTATATGAGTATTTTGTTTCTGGGACTTTTTAGATTTTCTTTTTAGAAAGTTTTGATATGTAAGATGGGCACAATTTTTAATAGAAATATGTATTTTTGGTTAGACTATATTTTTTTGTTGGAGCAGTTCCTCCTGGGAACACATCTTTACCTGAAATAATTAGAAATTTTTAAGTAATTGTTATGATTCATTTTAGTTAAATGACAAAAGATCATTCTACACATGAAAGATATAAGTGTAGAGTCTGTTTAGTTCAGTTTATATTGTTACAGTAGAAAAAGAATGGCAGAATATTCTGCACTGTTCTAAGAGTTTTTGTTCACATCCACGTTTCTCAGGATTCCTTCTTAGAAGCAAAAAGGTTAATGATTCCACACTAAATAGAGCTGTATCTGTTTCTTATCCTAAATATGACATACAGGGAAGCCTTGAGTTTTGCAGTGTTTTCACGCAAGTGTTTCACAGGGTAACTGTGGAGTTTATCCTTACCAGTTCCAAATGATGCCAGTTTCTTAAAAATCCAGCCATAGAATTCCCAAAGTTCCAAGGTAAGTGTCGAAGCCTCTTGACACTTCCTTGAATAAATCCACGTTTCTTGGATTAGAATTAAGAAACACCTTTGAGTATGGTCAACATAACGTCAAGAACGATTTCACATCCATTCTGCAGACCAGGCAGCCATAGGCAGACATAGTGCTACTCTCCCGTTTGATCTGATCACTGGTGAGAACCCTGCTTCTGCTACGTGTGCAGGGAGAAAATGTGATTTGTGTCGTTTATGCATTCTTTTTACTTAGGATTGCAGGAACATTGCAGTGAGGACTGAACCCAGGGCCTTGCTCATGCTAGGTATGCACTCTAGTTCACGTTTCTGAAGTATCTATCAAATTCGATTTTTTAATATTTCAATTCAGTTTACAGCATTTGCAAAAGCAGTAGCAGGAAGTGAGTAGTCCTGCCGAAACTTCTTTTCCTCTTGTAAGCTCTAAACTTGGAAGTGAACTAGTTAGTGTGAGCTGACTGAGGACATTTATATTCAGAATTTGAAATAAGTGGATTTAAAGAATAGTGACTCTATCTTGACATTGAATGCTGTAGATTGTTTTTCTTGTTTCTTTTTTATAACTTTATACAAATAAATGGAGTCACACAAAATGTACTTTTTGTGTTTGGCATCTTTCATTTTTATGTCTTGGTATTTTATCATCATTGTCCTTGTAGCATTTTTCTGTTTCTGGTTATTGGTATTACAAGTAATGCTGCCTTGGACAGCATTTGCCCAGTTGTTCTTAATTTTTACATTATTCTATAATAGTGTTTACTTCGATAAGTTTTCTCAAGGAACATATGGTCCCAATTTTTTACCCACCCGTGGAATCTATAAAGAAACAAGATAAACATTTTACCGTAATATATACTTTCTTTTTTTTATTTTTTATTTTTTTATTTTTTACCAAGAACATGTATTGGTACATTGTATACATAATGATCACATTCATCATGCTTATATTGTACCTGTACATGCTGTATCTCGGTCCCTCCCTCCCTTCCCTTCTGTTCCCCACTTCCTTATTTAAAGCAGGATTATTTACGTTTTTGCATTTTTTGCCATTCCCCTTTCTTTCCCTTTTGCCTGCCTCCTTTTCCCCCTTCTCTCTTTCTAGTTCTCTTTTGAATATTAGCCTTCTTTTACCTAGTATCTATTATACCTCTTTGTCTTTATGTACACTTACAGTTTCTCATACCAGAGAAACAATTTGATGTGTACTCATGAGTGACTGATTTATTTCACTTAAGACTATGTTCTCAAGGTGCATCCATTTACCTACAATAATATATACTTTCTAAATAAGTATGAAAGCACTGTAGCTGCTATCAATAAAAGAATATAGTTATTGCCTTAGATACTTTTCTCATTGCTGAGACAAAATCCTGGACATCCAAAGTTAAAAGAGGAAAGGTTTATTTAGCTCACAGCTTGTAGGGGTTTCAGTCTATTATCAGCTGGCTCCAAGACAGACAGGCATCGCAGAGGAGAAGCAGTTCATGGTAGGCAGATGGTAGCAAAACAAGCGAGGGGCTAACAGCCTTCTTCTGTCCCTTATATTTTATCCAGGCTACCCATCCTTAATCCTAGCGCCCTTAATCCTCGTATCACATCCTGATCCCAGTAGGACTATGCTATACTAATCACTGGATTAATTTAGTAATCACACACTGTGTATCCAGCCACCTCTGAAAAGCCCCACCTGTGATTGCATGAGGCTTTGGGGGGAGATCTAGAAACAAACCATAACATATATGTGTTTTATACACACACACACACACACACACACACACATGGCATGTATCCCTATGTATAATGCTTTACAGTTTGGTGAAGTTTCTTAGTACATTGTGCTGCGTGATCAGAAATGGCCACAGCCATTTTGACCAGTAATATGCTGAGAGGTAATCAGGAGACCACATTTCCTTTTTGCTGATAGGACAGCTTTTATTCCATCAAAGGTCTCTTGGCCATTCAAAGAATCAGAAAGATTTTTTTTTAAATTTTGAGGGTTCATAGTTTTTGTCATACTGTTGAGTGGAGGGTATAATTGGTTTTCAAGCTGACATTTATCATTTAATGGGATTTAAAATTATTTGTGTGGTCAGAATTTTTAGCAGTTGATATGTTGTTTAGGGTTGAATAGTTAGTCTTAAAATAACAGTGATATAATTTGAATTAAAATATTGTTTGTTTGAAAAAATGTAAGGGGTTGTTGAATAGGTCCATTCATTGTCACCAGTGAGGCTGTAGAGCAGTGATGGCAAACCTTTGAGAGACCGAGTGCCCAAACTACAAAGCCAAAATGGGCTTATTTATTACAAAGTGCAACGCTGCAATTAAACTTGAATCCTGAAATTTTAGTTTAGGAAAAAACAAGTCATACATTAACATCTTTTGTCTTAAAAACACAGTAACATCTTTCAATGATACAAATGGCTTTTTTTGAAAGGTAAAAGTTTGCATTTGGCGTGCTTTTGCACAATTGGTGTGATCTTCGCTGTTGTATACATGCTGATAATTTGTCAAACTTGGCTCGTACTTCATTAGTTCAAGCACAACACTTGCAGCACCCAGGTCTTCTGATAGTGATGCCTGGCACCCTACTCCTTTCTGAGCATGCATATGGCCCTTATGTGCATTGTTATCTGATGCCTGGCGGCTGGGCGATGCTGGGGCGACTTGGCTTGCTTGCTGACACAGAGGGCTCTGTGTGTTTTTTGTAGCATGTATGCCATAGGTTCACTCCCAGTGCTTTAGAGAATGGCAGAGAAGTGAGAAGTCACATCCATGACCACGTCCATTCTCTAGAATGTGAAGTGAAATGTGCTGGAAATGGTTTTGAAAGCTCCAGCATGAGTGGTCTAGAAAGTTCAAATAGTACTATCTTAGTCTATTTGTGCTGCTATAATAAAGTACCATAGGCTAGGTGGCTTGTAAACAATAGAAACATTTCTTATAGTTCTGGAGGCTGAGAAATCCAAGATTTAGTGTCTCATGAGGGCCTTTTTCTTGATTCGTAAGGAGTGCTGCCTTTCTGTGTTCGTACATGGTAGGAGAATGCACTCCCTTGGGCCGATTTTATGTGGTCACCAGTCTCATTCACAAGGCCGCTATCCTCATGATCTCATCACTTTCAGAAAGGTTCCATCTACTGATGCTTTTACTTTGGGGGTGAGGATTTTGATGAGGGACACAAACATTCACACCATAGCAAATACTGAGTTATAAGGCCTAATAGACCACTGAGAATGGTTATTAACTGGGGTTTGGGTTAAGCAATTCCAAAGCAAACCCCCCAAACACAGATGTATGTTACATGAGTCTATATAAAATTGTAGAAAATGCAGAGTAATTTATAGGGACAGAGCAGATTGTTAGCTGCTAGGAATGTTGAAGGATGGAAAAGGCACATGCTTCAGTGGCATGGAAAAATTTTGGAAAATGATTAGAGGTGATGGAAATGTTCACTACCTTGATTGCTGTGGTGGTTTTCCCGGATATATACACCTGAAGAAACTAATCACATTGTAACTTTATTATGTGAGGTTGTTGCATATCAATTGCACCTCAATCAGATAATGCACCTTCAATGTTTAAAAAAAAAATTGTACAGTTTGCCTCAAGAATCTCTTGGTTTTCTGCCAGGGTAAACTGAGCTGTTTTTTTCCCTGGTTACTGAGCTATAAAAAAAATTAGGGTATTCATTTCTACCCCATGTAGTTTTTTTCTTACAGATATAGACGAATCGATGGATGGATGGATAGATAGAGCTTGGAATGGGCAGCACATGGGGCTGTGTGTGAAAGTGCTGGTCTGGAGAGGGGAATGGTCCACAAAAAGCTGGAATGTGGTCGTGTGACATATGCAGTAATGATTTTATTTCCAGTGGTTCTTTATCTACTTCTCAATTCAATACTGAACCTTTTTCAGAACTTCTTGTCTGTTGTGTGGGTCATGTTTATGAGGCAAGTAGGAGGTTGGTTTGTGCAGGAAGGAGTGAAAAGACATGAAACAACTAGGTTAAGGTTAGCCTCTATTAACTCGGAATAGCACTAGTAATTTTAATTTTTCTGACTTTTAACATCTCCTTATTGGTGTTTGCAAATTTTAAAAATCAAAACTACATGTACAATGCATTCCCATTTTTAAATTCTTCTAGAATGTTATAGTTAGATAATTTTACTTTACAAATTAAGTATTTGGAGGATTTAAAAAGGATTTGGGTATTAATAGTATTTACCATTGTAATTTCTATTTAAGGCTTTCCCCTGGGTACTTTATTGAAATTAGGAAATTAGGTGGCTCATTACAGAGTGTGACTTGTTACGGCCAAGTCCCTGTTTACATAGAATGCACTTTTGTATCACCTTCTAGTAGTTTATTGGTGATCAGATCTTATGTATAGTCCCAGAGTTTAGCTTTTTAGGCAAACATTCTTGCAGGTGGTTTCTATCTGTTTCTATCAGTGCTGCCTTACAATTTCGCCAGGGGGGTAAATAGCCATATTTCCCTTTCAGGTTCCCAGCCTTTGCAGTGTGGAAGTGCTGTGGATGTGGAACAGGGACTAGCCACATGTCAGAGAGTGTGTTTGAGGAAGATGAGTAATGAAGTGGCAAGTTTGGGGTCCAGGGCTGACATGTGGGAATTTACCTTGTGCGCCAGGACAGGAGTTGAAGGCATAGAGGACCGATGTGTAGTTCCCTATAGCCAGGCCTGCAGGAAGGGAGGCCTCTAGCCAGTGTGGAGAGAGCAGAGGGGATTGCATCAACCGTATGCGACATGCATAGGATCCCTCAGGAAGCAGGAAGTCACTGAAGGATTTCATGTGGAGAATAACTTGATCAGAGTTTTGTTTAGAATAATCCTGTGAGGAAGCAGTGAAGATGAATTGTAGTGGGGATGGAAGTCAGTTAAAATGTTTTGTCATGGTATCTGTACAAAATACAGTATTAGTTGGAAGACTGATAAATGCTTTATGCTGTTTATAGATCTACCTACTGTACAAGACACAGTACAAAATGTTGCATTTTAGAGGAGAAAGTGCTTGCCTAGTGAGAGTGAGGCTGTGGGTTCCATCCCCTGCACGAGGGTTTGGGGGGTGCGTGGCACGATGTGACAGAAAAGCCTTAGGACTAGGTGGAGAACTTCTTCATTAAAGACAAGTGCTGTAGTTTGGAGAATTCAGATTACTTGGGTATAATTTTTCTCAGTCAGAAATAGATTATCTAGAGATACACATTTATGAAAGATCATAATTCCATAGCAATTTAGATGAGCAAAATGCTGTGTTTCCCTTTAAGGCAATACCTGGTGAACAGGTTTAGGACTCTTAAGTAGTATTAAGTCAGCGTTATAGTTGACTGTTCTTCTGAGTTTTGTTTGATGTTCTGAGATTTTTTTCCATTTTTGTCTTAGTACATGTTTGCAGCAAATGATTACATTCCTTGTGGGGAGTTAGTACTAGTGCCTAACACATCTTTTAATCCATTTTTTATCCCTTTTCCCTTCCCTCACTTCCTACTCTTCTCCATCTCTGAGATTTTTCTTTTCTTTTTTTTTTTTTGACTTATGATTTAGTGGAGAAGAGTTGTGTGCTTATTATTTACTGCCCGGTTTTGTTAATGTGTGGCTGTGTTGTTTATATTCTATCGTTGGTAATGGTAGATTCCTGTGCGTTTTATCTCTTTCCAGCTTTCCAACTAGTAAGTGAAGGTTGATTTAATAAGTCCCTTGGATGGTACCGTTGTATCAGCACTGTTCTCATTTAGTCATGTGCTCTACATTAAGGCTAGTTCAGCAAAGCCTTGTGCTGCATTCCCTTCTTAGTGAGTTATGGATCTTGAAGTTCTTGCGTGCTGAGCTTTAGAAAGGAAGCCTTGCTGGTTCCTGTCTGGTTGAGACTAAAGATGTTTCAGCTGCTTCTGTACTATGGAGGTAAGACCAGTCACGACTAATGAAAAGATTGTCACTGATTTTCCCCCCTTTCATTCAGATGATTTCCAGGGATTATGTCAAAAGAGTGTCACCTTTGCTGATGAAAACCAGTGTCAATTTCTTCTCTCACTGATTTTTTTGAACAGTTACCCTTATTATATATTAAATACTTATATTTGAGTTCTGTATCTGGGACATTGATTCTGTTTCTTTTAACTTTCTGTTTTTAGTAGGGTACCACATGGTTTATTATTTTTTATGAGAGTGTAAATATTAAAAATTATTTTTATAGATTTATGGGAATAAATATTCTATATAGGGGTTGGGGATTTAGCTCAGTGGTTAATGTGCTTGCCTAGCAAGCACAAGGCCCTGAGTTCGATCCCCAGCACCCAAAAAAAAATAAATAAAAAAAATAAATATTCTATATAGGCCTCTGTTTAAGCATGCTAATATTTGTATTTATGTGCATATATAATTAAAATATTATGCTTATAGTGTTTTATAATATTTAGAAGAAATTATGTACAATGTGTGTATTTCCCTTTCTATCTTCTTGACCATCAATCTATCTGGCCATTAATCTATTTAAATTCTAGGTCTGTCAGCTTGGGAAAGCCATTTAACTTCTCCCAGCCTTGGTTTCTCCCAGTGATGTTGGAAAAGATAAATATGTAGGCCTTTTGTATTTTAATATGTCTGATTTTCCCAGAATTATAGACAACTTCTCAGTTTACATTAAGAATTTCTGAAAGGTAAACTCTCAGGACTTACCTGCCTCATGGAAATGTCATTAAAATAAGACTTGTTGGAGCTACATGATAGAATTAGTCCAGATTCAATATAGTTCATATTCTTTTCCTCTATAAATGAAATTATATGCTTAAATTGATGAGCATTAGTATAATGTTTCCATAGAGAATTTGATTTGAGAGTTCTATTAAATATTCTCCACAAATATATAGTACTGTTTAGTAAAAGTGTAATACACCATCTACAGTCGATGTGATTTTTGGTTTTGGGGATAGTTATTGAGTGTCCTTCAAGTCAGTGATTTGTTTTTACTTTTAAATACAAATATATAAACAATCATTGATTTATTACTTTTGTGAATGATCAGTAAAGCATACATTCGAGAAGAACGTGAGTGGTAAATGCTAGCTCATTATAGATAGGGACAATTTGGTGAATGTTTTTGATATGGTATTTTGTCATTTGGCACATACAACTGCAGAAATACATTTTAAAATGTGCCTTACAAATATTTTTTACTTTATGGTTTATTTTAAAGAAGTGGTTTTTCTTTTTTGGTATCAAAATAATACAATTACTTGGATTCAAATACACCAAGAAAATACTTCTGGACTAGGATGTGGTAAATTTTTTTTCTTCTACATCTCTTGTCTGTTTTAAGTCTCTTCCTCTTTATTTACCCTGCCTTTGTGACAGCCTAGCTTTACATTTCTGTGTTGTCATATGCTCACAGAGAGCTGAAGATTGGTCTTTGATGGCTCAGATATGTGGAGACCTGTTACCCAGTTACCATATCTGCTGTTGTTATTGTCACCCACACTGTAGCTTCTGTTCCCCTGCTTTTTCATCTCTGTAGTATTTTGGTTCCTAACATGGCAGCTTCTGCAGCTTGTGCTGTTTTCCAATTCCTGCATTTGGTTTTCTTCAAAGGTACTTTTCACACTGTATACTGTATTTGGGTCTCTTAATTCTCTTTCTTCCAGAAACTATTGGTCTCGTTTACCTTCTCAGGTTAGCCTTGTGTTTGGCAGAGGAAAGGTATTCACAAATTCGAGTATCATTCCATCCCATTACTCCCCCTTTTCAGTTAATTCCTGAGTCTCCACATTCCAGCCTTCATCCATGTAGCACCTTTGATCTGGGGACTTTTTCTTTTCTGAATGCTTAACGCTTCTTGACTGTTCTGTAACTCGGAACAAATGTCTGAAACTTGCTGTCTTTCTTGTGTTCTCTGATTTTGTTGATGGTGTCACTTTCCCAAGCACTTGGCTATGAAAAGGTCTAGTAATCTTAAAAATCTCTTTACAACTGAATAGCACAATGGTTCAGATCAGTGAACTGACTTAGACAGACTATAAGCCTGACAGTTACTTAATTTCTCTGAATCTTAGTTCAAAGAAACTAATTTTATCTGTAAAATTCCTACCCCTTGGAGTTGTTTTGAGGAGTGTGTAAAAATATTCACAAAAAGTGCTTAGTGTGGCATGTGGCACATGGTAAATGCTGAGTGAATTTTCTGGCTAGAGGTGTGCTTTCCAGTGCATCATGAGAGAACTCTGTTAGTGTTTCTAAGCTGCCCATTACTTCTGGTCAAGGGCCTTCTGCCCCAGGACAGTTTTCTCTTGCTGTAGGAGCGCCTCCCATTATAGCCCATGCAGGACTCCACTGGAAGGCAAATTTTGATCACATTTTTTCTTCTGAAGCCCTGAAGACTCTGTAGCTAGTCTGATCAAGTCTGCATATCTCAGTTTGACATTTTGGGAAACCTGATTGTCACTAGAATTTCTAGCTTTTTTTTTGGTAGGGGGGTCTCTTTTGTATGTATTTTCAGTCCCACCTTCACATTTTCAATTTCTTCAACTTACCTTAATGTATCATATTCCCCTCTCCTCTATTCTTTGTGTCTGGCTTTCTCCAGCCACCATTTATGGCCCTAATTCTTGTTCTCCCTGAAGTTTTTCCTGCACCCTGTCTTGTGACATTGCTCTCCTTGCTTAATACATAAATTTTATTCATTATTTTGTTCACTCACAGCTTCTTAAGACAGTGATTCTAGGCATGTGTTCTAATTATAGGCCATTGGATGCAGTGGTGATCAAAAGGACAAAGACCCCAATTTTCCTGGAACTTAGGTTTTTATCAAGATTTATCTTACAGGGAATTACGTCTGTGATACCTTTTGTAACTTGCATTTATTTAACAAACTCACAGTTGTTTTTTTTTTTTTTTTAATAACTGATGTTTTACACAGAGGAGGAACTGCAAAAATATTTCTTAACTTTGTAGGGTCATATTCGTGCTGAGAGTTTTATGATTCTGGGGAATTAGAGAAGTAGTTGATGATGGCTACTTAGCTTGAAGACCCTGTCTGACTTTCCAGACCAGGTAGGATGCTCCCCTAATTGCTGTGTCGGTGCAGAGGCCCTGTGGAGCTGTGTTGTGATGTTTCCAAGTCGGATTTTTTGTACCATGCCTGTCTTCCCCAGGACACCACAAACTCCGGAGGGCACGAGTACCACCCACCCCTTTTTTCACTACCTGAGCCCTAGGACCTAGTAAGTATGCACAAGTAAGGGTCTGGCACATGATGGGTGCTCAGCAAAGATGCATTCCATTACCTTTGGTGCTCATTAAACGTTCAAAGACTTGCTGCATTCATATAAATGTTGGGGACTGAAACAGGCTGAGTTTGCCCTGAACGGTAGATGTAGTCCCTGCCCTCAGGGTGCTCATGGGCAGAAAAAAGTGCTATTTAATTGTTCTTAACATTAATATCTGCTTAAAGTTTCTAGATTTTTTTTTCAAATTTAAGCCTCAAAGAAAGAGAAAAAGAAAACCACACTGTGAAGAAGTACAGTTTTATTCTACGAAGGAGGAAACTGAGGAAAGGATCGAGTCCCTCAGGTTCATCTAGGATGAGAGCTTGCCCCTCCACCCCCAGCCTGCTAAATCACTTGGTGGTGACTGTCGTACCTTGTACCTATCCTGTCTTGTCAGAAATTCAATCAGTGTCTGACTCATGTGTGTGTTTGTATTAAAAACATGCAGCAAGGAATTAAGATTAGGAAATGAGGCCACTGCTGACTAAGACTTTTTGCATCTCATTAAATTTTTTTTTCCTCAGTCAGCCTCAACCTTTTTTCCTTTGAGATTCTCTTACCATTGCCAAAATTTTCCATGGTGGTATGTTTGCTAGTATTTTTGGTCTGTCTAGTCACTGTTTTGGGCTGATTGGATTACATTTAAAACGCTATTCTTGGTATTTGGGTCTTCCATAATCTGAACAGAGTTTTTGTTTTTTTTTACCACTCTCTGTGTACGGCAGTCCCCAGGCCCTACGTTCCTGCCTCAGGTTCATAGGTACATTTCTCCCTCATACCTTTGTTTAGAGTGACTCTCTGCTGCCACAGTGCCCTCCATTTACTTTTTGTTGATTAAAATTAGAACACTACCTTCCCTTGAGTTTTGAGGTAAACCCCACCTACGAACTTAGCCTATTAGCCACATGCTGGCCTCTGTGCCTTGCTGCTGTTTCCTGTGTGCTGGTTTTGTTTCCCTTGTGAGGCATCTTATTTCTGGAGCAAGGGACTGAATCCTCTATTTCTTTTTGTCTAGCACAGTGTCTCCTATGGTGCTGTGCCTGTGTCCCTGCCTGCTAAGAAAACACTCAACTGTTGGTTGAAGTAATTTTAATTATAGAGTTTGTGCTTGGTATTTATTTCTGAAAACCTCAGTGCTTTCCAAACTTTATGGTAGCCTGGAGAAACACGGTCCTCTCTTTTAAAATAGGGACAATTCCCATTTGTGTTGTGTGTGATGTGTTACAGAGTGCTTTTCTGTATGTACATTAGCTCACTCTGCATCAGAATAATTTCAAGGAGGAAAGATCATTTAATCCCCTTCCAGGGGTACTGGCATTAGGACTCAAATAATTCACCTGTTAATTATATGGCCAGATCTGGGACCTTGTGCTGGCTCGTATGACTATTGCATTGCCACAGGAGGGGCGGGAGCAGCCAGACCATGAGCTCCCAAGGGCTGGGTTTAGTAATGTTATTGCACATCACTGTTGCAAGATAAAATTGAAGTTTTTATGTTGAATGCCTATTAAATGTTCCTATGTATGTGCTTCTGTCTGGTTCTGTAGGCACAATTGAGTTTGTCTGCTCTTGCCTAGGATTTTGCTACCAATTAGCTAGTTACATCTGTCTATTATCTTCATATCTATCATCGCTGTGTATATAAACAACTAGATATTTTGGTTATTATGCAGACAATCCAAAGTCTTAAAAACCTTAGTTGTGATACTTAAAATTTTGTTAGTGCTTCTGAAGCTCTACTGTGCCAAGGTCAAGGATTTCTATGAAAATGAGGTGTGATCTCACAAATATAGTGAATGTTTAAATCAAAAGTTATTACAGTGAAAGACACATTGCCATTAATCCTCCTCAAAATGCCCCTGCTCACTTTGAATACACTGATCCCATCACTCTTGCCACTTACTGAAGCAGTCCTGGAAGTCCTCTTCTGAGAGTATTTTTAGTTGCACTGTCATGGCTGCCTCAATGTCCTGAATCCTTTCAAAGTGTTCACCTTTCATGGTCATTTTGACTTTGGGGAAGATCCAGAAGTTGCAAGGTGCCAGATATGGTGAATAAGGTGGATGAGGGCTCACCATACTATTTTCAGGAGCCTACTTTTCATTGGATGGCATGGGATAGCAGCGTTCATCCAGTTTTGATCACACTTCCTAAAATTACTTATGAAAAAAGATTTCCAGAACTGCTTTGGAAAGTGGCAAGAATGATGGGATTAGTGTTTTTGAGGTGTGGTGGGAGTATTTTGAGAGTGATTAATAGCAGTGTGTCCTTTACCGTAATTATGTTTTAAAACATTCACTATATACCTTGATCACTCCTTGGAAGTTGTTGTATAACCATATTACCATCCCGAGGCTAAAGAATTCAAACATTATTATTTTGGGAAAGAGAGATCCTTTATGGCACTTACATAATTATCATTGTTAAAAGCCCAAATCATCAGAGGGATCATGTTTGGGCTCTCTTTTTGGGAATTTGGTTTTAAAGTTAAGTTCGTTTCCTTCCATTTGCCTCATGAATTTAGTTCTCTGGTCATAATTTAGAACATTTAAAAATTTTATTGCTTTCGTTATGAGTGATTAGCAGTGTAAATTCAGTTTTGTATTGTTGGCTTTGTACACATCCTGCACACAATGAAATTTGAGGACCAACAGACTGGGCAGTTCACATGTAAGCTGACTGTATCTTCCCTATCAGCATTTTCTTTCTTTCTTTCTTCTTCTTTTTTTTTTTTTTGGTACTGGGGATCGAACTCAGCCTATCAGCATTTTATATCTGTGACTTTCTGACATTTCTCTGGGGCAACGTTAGCTTGTGAAGATCATTTTAAATATCTCCTTCGCTTTTGGTTTGTATAACCAGATGCCCAAGCCATTTTAATATGATTAAAAATTTAAAACACTAAAAGTAGATTGGACTTTGTAGACAATGTGAATTCAGTAAAGACAGTCTTTTGTTTGTATTCTTGATGGAATGTAATCCATTTCGGTTTTAAAACACTTGCTTAAAAGAAATTATAATAGGTTATCTTCAAGGCAGTTTTATAAACATGAGATTGCTGCTTTCATTTTAGTCCCGGGGAGAAATAAACAAGAACTAGGAATATTAACTTACTGATTCTTACCACACTGTCACTGTTCAAGTGATTTTGGTGCCGTGGCAAGTAGGTCTATAAAAAAAGTATGGCTAATTTTTCAGTTCAACCAGAGACCAGGGTTGGGATCTCCTTTTCCTAAGGGAGTTAGTGTAAGAGATTTGGTTCCTAAAGCTCAACTGAGTTTGCAGTTGCCTGGTAATGCACCTACCTGAGAGCGACCTTGTGGTGTCAGTTCAGATGAGATAGTGAATTTTTAGAGAAGAAAAATACTATAGCAACACAGAAAGAAAATTATATCTAAATACTGTGGTATTTAGTATTAGTGAAGTGAGAGGTCAGAAAAGAGAGAGTAATAAAAGTAAAGAAGCCAGCAGCAATCATTGGGAAACAAGATCTCAGATGGGACCATTTTTTGGTTCTTCTCTCTACACTACTTTCAGCAAACCAGAGCCTGAGGTCCTGTCCACTCTCAACACATGCCTTTTAATACTCTTGAGATTTTATTTTCCAAGGTATTTTAAAAAATTTGACAGCTCTTAAATTCCTGGCGCACGGTGTTATTGGGAAAAAATTCAGTGATAGAAATATTAAATAGTAGTCTTATTTGCTCTAGGTGTTTTGTCATGCATTTTAATTTATTTTTCAAATTTTTAATAGTTCATGTTTGTAGTTCCTAATGATCACATTCCTTGTGGGGAGTTAGTACATGTAAATAGCACATCTCAGTTCTTATTTCATCTCCTTCTCCTGTCCTCCCTTCCCTCTTTTCATTTCTTGGTCTCCTTCCCATCTGCAAAAGATCTATCTCCCTATTTCCTATTGTTTATCTTTCATTTTGCTCTTTTTTATATTTTCTGTTTTTCATATAGAGGAAGCATGTCGCTATTTAGGCTTGTGTGTCTGATTTATTTCACTTAACATTATGGTTTCAGGGTGCATCTATTTTCCTACGAACAACTCAGGTTTATCTTTCTTTATGGCAGAGTAAATACAGTTGTGCATAAATTCCACAATTTCTTTATCTATTCACCTACTCATGAATATACAGGCTGCTTCCAAGATTTAGCTATTGTGAATTGTGCTACTATAAACATAGGTATGCATGTATCACTGTAGCATTATGTCTTTAAGTCTTTTAGGATGATACTTTGAAGGGGAATATGTGGGTCGAATGCAATTTCTGGTTTTCGTTTTTCGAGGAATCTCTATCCTGATTTCCATAGTGGTTGCACTAGTTTACATTCCCACCAACAATGTAGAAGGGTTCATTTTTTGCCTACAGTCTCACCAGCATTTGTTACTCTTTGATTTCTTGATGATGGCCTTTCTTTCTGGGGTAAGATGGAATCTCAGTTTTGTTTTAATTTGTATTTCTGTAATAGCCAGTGGTACTGAAATTTTCTTCATGCATTTCATGTATCTGTACTACTTCTTCTAAGAAGGGCCCATTTATTTCACTTGCCCATCTTTCAATTTGGTGTTTTATTTTAGGGGAGCCTAATTTTTTCTTTATATATTCTGATATTAGTCCTCTCTCTGAGAAATAGCTGGAAAAATTTTTTTCCATTCTGTGAGTTGTCTCTTCATTCTGTTGGTTGGTTCTTTTTCTGTGCAGAAGGTTTTAAATTTGATATGATCCTGTTTGTTGATTCTTGGTACACTAAGACTAACCAAATATTGACCTACAATAAATATCTACAAAATAGAACAACTTTGCCTCCTCTGACAATAGAACAGTAATAGCACAGAGCTAACCAGGTATCTAAAGGTTCAGAAAAGTTAATAGTAAAGGTCAAGGGAGTGGGGAACTGGAGAATGAAAAAGTAAAATTTGAAAAATCAGTGGAAGATGAGAGAAAAGTAAGGTATGGGGTCCTACTGAGCAATAAAAAGAAATGAATACTATTAGAAAATAGTCACAGAAAAGAGAACAAGAAAAAGGAATACGAAATACAAAGAGGAAAATACAAGAAATAAAAGAAAGATCAAAAAGAAGAAAAAAAGTTAAGAGGGGAAAAGAAATAAAAAACGGAAAAAGTCCTAAATCCCCCCAAAAAACCCACGAAGGAAAAAAATAATAAAAGATAAAAAAAATTTAAAATGATCACGTTAAAAAAAAAAAAAAAAAACCTCTGTATTTTGGAATGTGTGGTTTTTTCCTACAATCTGCAGTCTTAGAATCCAGCCAGTCATAGTTTTCTCTTCTTAGCTGTAGGTTTGCGAAGTGTCCTCCCTGCATTAGAGTGCTCTGTGTCCTTTAACCCAGATTGAGTTAACTGTCCAAGGTGAGGTGTGTCCTTGCTCACACTGGTAGACAGAAAAAATGATCAGCCATCTAGTCCTTGCTGGATGTAGGCCACGGGACGGGTTTAACACGTTCCTGCTGGCTTGGACCACCAGCAGTACATGCGTCCCACTGGGAGCCTCGTAGAAGTGGTACAGTCAGGCTTGGACAGTCATGCACCAGTGTGGTTCAAGTTGCCTGGCAGCAAGACTTATGAATTACAGCTCTGGTCGTGAACATATTAAGTGGACTTTGGACTTAATGTCAACACTTGCCATGACATAGAGAAGCATAGTGTAGAGCCAACTCAGAGGGGGCAGGTGGTCACCCTGTGGGCGACAGCCTTTATCATGTGTTTTTAAAACTTGAGGTTACCTGAGATTGCTTACTGAAAATTGCAAAACAGAAAAAGCATTGCTTTTTTTTTTTAAAATTGATGGATTCTCTTTTGAAGATACTACTCAGTCTTTGAAGTTCTGTGCCAAAAAGAGATTTTGTGAAATATTTATTTCTTAGAAAGTGATGGTTTTAAGTATGTTTTCCATAGCTCTTCAAATTTTCTGAAGTTTTCATTCTTCACAGGTAAATAATGGAATAAAACCCCCTGCTTGATATTTACCTTCTTTTAAACTTCTAAGTTGTTTAGCCCCAGCCATGCTGCTTTGTCCTATTACTTTATCATGGCACTTGAATTCGTTTATTAACTTTCACTACATTTTTGTCTAAACCAGTACTATTTACAGTAAATTTATGTTTGTTTCTAGATGACATATTTGAAGAACAGAAGAATCTAAAAGGCCTGTCCAATTGCCTATGCTAAATTTGTGCGAAAGACTGTGTTTCATATTAGGCTGATGTGAGGTTTTATTTTATATCCTCCTTGCTGTTTTATATCATTTGCTTGGCTATTTAAAACAGAACTTGTTCATTCTCACCTAGCCATTCTGCTAACAGCTAATTCTTACCCAGTGTCACTTTTTTTTCTTTGCTACAATAGCTATCTCTATGATGGCCTGTTGTTCCAATAGAAGATTTTCTTCTAAAAAAATATAATGAAGAAATTGATTGTACCTTTAAATGACTTGATTTACATTTTATTTATTTATCTTAAATATTTTGAGGATTTAAAAATGACTCAGTTTTCAGAGTAGATTAAGTATTCTGCTGTATTACCTCCAGAATTTGTTCTGCTCATAGTACTGTTCATGGAAGTCTCTGTATTTTTATTCCATTAGATATTTCTACCTGGGCAATACAGCATCAGTTGAATTTTTTCCTTTGTGTTCAACTCATTATTTATTTATCTGTGAGGTGTCCATATTAGCCCTATATTTTATACACAGATCACAAGGAAACAGGTATATAATACACGGATATATATGCCAATGTTAGTAAGATTACAGGTATCTTTTATAATTTATGCTTTCTATTTTCATACTTTTATGAACTTTTACAAAAGGAAAAGAAAACTATTAATAACTTCTAAACTTACCTGACTGTGAATTATATTTTGTGTGGTACTGATGAGTTGTAAAGTGTGGGAGGAGAGGGGACTCTGCCATATTTTAGGGACAGTAAGCCACTGAATAATGCTCTGCTTGTCTGATGGTATAGTATAAATAGTCAAGAAAGTCTGCCTAAGTAAATTGCCTACCCTTTAAAAACTGAAATTTTAGTTTTCAAACTTAAGATGAAAACCCATGTTACTAGTAGTGCATATTTTAAAATTTATTGCAGTTAAACACAATATATTGAATCAGAGCTGACCTTTTTTGGGAATCAGGACCATTACTATGACCTGCAGTTATTTTAATTGTGATTTTTCCCTTTTTGTCAGTTGTCACTGCGGAGGTGCTAATATAGACTTTTAAATGTGAAGCTTAGAGAAGACAAATAACGTAGAACACTTAATATAAATTAATTTATTGAATTCTGAAGGCTAGTCTGAAAGCTTCCTTCTTTGTCTAGGAGAGGGAGTTTTATGGTTTACACTCCTGCAAGTATTTTAATAACTGTTGGCCCAGGGAAGATATTTATTTGTGCTTCTGGTCTTGTCTGTGTAAGGAAAAGTTTAGATTGGGTCTTGGAAAGGCTTTAGAATTAGCTAGGTCTGGATATAAATTCCACTGATGCTACCTAATTGGCCATGTAATCTTGGGTATTCCACTAAATCTCTTCGAGTTCATTTCTTCACCTGTAAAATAATGATAATCATGTTTCCATTATAGAGTTGTTAAGGATTAAATGAATAATTCATGTAATATGCTTAGCATAGTGCCTGCACATAGTAATTTCACAATAAATGTTATCAGTAATCATAACCAAAACAATTATAGTTTGATTAGTTTTATTTATTAGCTCTCATTGATGGCTGCCCCTTCTTAATTCATTCTTAAGTATTTGGAATGGGAAGCTAATAAATGAGTAGAGTAATTTAGATGAATGTCAGTTGTTATACTTGTATATAGCAAGTATTTGTTATTTTGCTGATAAATACTTCCAGAGTGCTTTATATTTTAGGGGATAGGAGGAAGGTGGTTGTACAAAATTTTCTTTTAAAATGCCTTTTCTGACTTCTTATCAACTATCACATCTCACTCCTATTATTTTGCCTTACATCTTTTATCTTTTAACATGCAAAATGAGTAACGAAGGTTGTTAAAACTGTGTTTGAAAAGTATTCATAATTTAGTGTTTGTTAAAGGCCCGGGAAGAGAGAATATGGTGATGAGCTAACATATAACCCCAAAACTACAGCCCCCATTACAAATGCAACACATTTATCTTAAAAAGACAGAAAATGCAAGCAAGAAGGAAACATCATTTATAATATTGCCTCCTAGAGATCATCATTTTTGTTTCCTTTTATTCCTAAAACTGGAAAAGAGAAACCCCTGGAAGTATGTTAGCAGGAAGAAGCTTGATGTAAGGCGTTGTATGGGGAGAAGATTGGCAATACCTGTTGCCACACTGAGGCAATCAAGACCACCCAGGATTGCAGGAAGTTGTTATGACATCAGCCACCCACAGTCCTAATGTGAGGATTGCCTGGGGCTTAACCCAGACTTATCAGCCTAATATGGCCCCACTTTAGCTGGCCACTGCTAGAGGAGAGTACGTTTCTTTTTCAGTCTTTTTTCATGTGAATGCTTTTATTGAGAGCCTGAAATAAAATTGTGCTGATGAAGAGTCTGGGAAATGTAGTTTCTAGGCTGTTGGTCACTGTGAAAGAACATGAAAGGAGAGGGATGAAGATGATCAGTCTGTTATTGACAGGCAGCGTGTACCACGGCGTCCTTCCAGATTCTCTTCTGTACACACATACATGCCTGCTGCATGAAACTTTAGCAGTGCTTAGTTGGATGTGGTGACACAGCCTGCGAGCCTAACGGTTGGGGAGGCTGAGGTGGGTGGACTACAAGTTCGAGCTCATCCTGCGCAACTTAGTGACTTACTGAGGTGCTGCAACAAAGTAAGAAATTTAAAAAGGGCTGTGGATATAGCTCAGTGCTAAGACCCTGAGTTCAATTCCCAGGACCACAAAAACAACCAAAGAAACCTCCAAAACAATAATAATGAAAACCTTCACACCTAGAACCATAGGTATAGCTTATCTGTTAATTTCCTCTTATCAGTTGATTTCGTGTAATGCACATCTTTCTAGGCTCTGTTTTGTGTATAAATTAATTTTTTCAAAAAAGATAAAGTATTCATATTTTTCGGTTAGTAGCTCTTATTGCTCACTATTTTATCAACATCCTTGTGGATTTAATAAACAGTCATGCAGGACTAGACAATTTAGATTCTTTGCAACTTTTTACTAATGTGCCAAGGATTGCTAGACATTCTTGTGGCTAAATCTTTGTATATACGCTCAATATAGGCGAACTATAACTGCCAACCTGTTAGATGTCAAATGTGCCAAGTTCATGGTCCTACAATATTGAGGAATGAAGTTGTGAATCAAAGGAAGAAATTAGGAGGGTTTTATTGGAAATAAGGGAGAAGAACAGCTTCTTGATTTCCAGGAAGGGTCCTGAGGGGTGGCCACTGCGGCCCTGTGTCAGGAATAATTTATATAGCAAAGTCACAATGTGGGTACAACATGGATCAAACTACTGTCAGCCTGTAGGATTGTAAGTATAGCTGTTTAGCTAATATTGATCCAATAAGGAAATAGTCATGTAGCAAGGGCATGTGGAAAGAGGAGAGGTATTTTTGGAATGGGTCCAGATGCTCTGGTCACACTCACCAGGGCACCTGGTATCTATCTGGATTTACTGCACCAGGTAGTGCTAATTACAAGATAATTCTAAGTTACTGTTTATCCTTTAGGGGAGCATGTAGGCCTGGCTGTTGCATCTTCCTGTTGAGACCTGGCCTTCTTCAAGTGCGCCTCCAGTCACAGTTTGATGTCTTTTTGTGTGTGTGTGCTGACTTCCTTGAGGGCTCCTTCTCAGAATGTATATTAATTTCTATCTTACTTTTTTCCCTCAGGTAAAATTCCACAAAATATCATTACTGACTCAGATGGCATGGCAGCCTTTTTTGACATACATTTTGTTTCCAGGTTCTTTTTGCTTATTCCTATTTCTTAGTTCAGGTAACCTTGGGACGTCAGAAAGTTGTTATGGAAGTTTGACAATGGAGGGTGGCTCAGATACTTTGGTCCTTTGACGTTTGGAGTCTCACCCCTAAATCATGTAAGGTACTTGAGTACCCATGTTTTCACATTGAAGATTATTTTGTTATAACGTGTGGAGGATTTTATATGTAATTTTAATTTTGAAATTATTTCGCTGTATGTAGTACGTTAACAATTGGTTATAACTCTCTGCAGTTACTAGGCATGTATGGGGATTTCTTTAAAGTAAGGCAGATCTAATTTAGAAATTGTTTTTGATGTAATTAAATCTTAATGAATGATGAGTTGAGCGTTTGTTCTTGTATCTGTGACATTTGTGATGTTTAGGTGAAACTTAATAACTCTGAAATTTTCTTTTTTGAATTTTATTAAGGTCTGTGCTATTTTCACAGACCTCTAAATAGCTCGTGGCCCCTAGGCATTTTGTCCATGGTACTTAACAGTTAGCATGGCCTTCTAAATATTTTAAGGGCAGAAATAGGAAGTATGATATAGTGGTTCAGGATAGAATTAAATGATAGAATTCTGTGAGATTAAAATTTATATGCCATAACTTTATAGCTTGGTAATCAGTTTAAAGCAGCAATGAAAAGTTTCAAATGGAATCCAGTTGCAAAGTTTCAAATTTCATTCTTAAAGCTGGGTGATGCTGGGCCAATTGCTTAGTTCTTTAAACTTCAATCCTCTTATTGGTGAAATGGATAATATAATGCTTATTTTTCTCACAAAGTTGCTGTGAGTATCTGCTTAGGTAATTGACAAAAAGCACATGGTAGGTTTTCAACAAATGGTAAATAGTTGTAGAGTGACTTCTGGTTCATCTTGGCACACCCTGAGTTGAATGTGGGTGTATCTCTGTCTTGCACTGTGCTGAACCTGGGAAGCTGATCCTGTTTTGCTGTCCTGCCCTGGGAGACCCAAGGATGGGTGAAGGCGCTTGAGGTAAAAAAAACTAGTGTGGGATTCTGCTAGGTTGGGTTGATAATGATAGCTTTTCCACTTGTGAATTACATGTGAAGTCTGAATTCACAAAGGTGTATTATAAATATTAATTATAAGGAGTGACTACCCAGCATTTCTTAACCATGAATTCTTTTGGCTCCCTGAGAACTACATTGACATTTCTATCTCATTCCTTTGGTTAAACAGTACAGCTCTACAGTTATGTATGTGATGAGGCTGTGTTGATACCAACATAGCCTGTCATTTGCTGATGTGAGTGCTGGGAAAGGACAAAAGATTGTTTAAGTTACAGGGAGAAAACATTTTTGCATAAGGAAAGAAATTGCACAATAATCTTTAAGAATATTAAAAGCTTAATACCTACACGAAAACTAATAGTACTTCTCTGTCAGTTGCATCAATAGAAAAAGAGAAATAATTTTTTCTAACTGCAGCATAATTGATTTAGGCTTTAAATTAGGAAATTGTTCAGGTTGATGATTATGGTATTTCAGATAGTATTGTCTTTAATGGTATTAATCAGAAAATAACCATTTGTTAGTTTTGAATAGCTTGATAGGCCTGTCCCAAGGTAGAGGAAAATGTTGATAGCCTCCTTTAGTGTTTCATTTCCCTTCCCCTCCCCCTGTCCCTTCCCTCTTCTTCTTCTTCACATTTAGAGAACAGGCCCTCTGACTTATAGGATTATAGATAGATATCACATTTTGCAACAAATAAGGGAAGGTAAATGTATTTCTTACATGTTTCGTTAAGGTGGCATCATATAGGATGTTTGTAGTTTACTAGTTTTTAAATTCTGATGGCATGTTTACACTGCTTGTTGTTATAAGCAAAAGGCACAATGTATTGTGGTCTGTAAGCTTGTGTAATGGCCTGTAAGTTTGCGTAATTTTGGATAAATTTTAATAAAAAATTCTGATAACTGTAATTCCTCCTGTAATAGTCCCTGAGGCTCTCCTGAGGATTGTAATGAGATATGCTTCCAATGGATACCAGTTCACACTTAACCCCCAATTTCCTTATTTCTTTTGGGAGTCATTAAACAAAACAAAACAAAACTCTAAAACATTCATTAAGTGTCCTGAGCAGGTGCTAGTATTTAGACATACTCCTTGTCATTCCACACAAGACTTCTCAGTTGTGAGGTTCACTGTTACGTCTGTCCTCTGCTAGGCATTTCCAGCACCAATGAAGTAGGCTTCCAGAAGCCTTGGGTTAATTGTAGCTTCTGACAACAGTTACTAACCTTCTCTTTTTCTGGAAATGACTGAGGAACAGGGATTTCTGGACAGTCTCCTCAGCCTTCCTGGGGGATGATCAGTGGATCCATTATAATAAGGATTTCATCTTTGGTGCTAAGAAAATGGTGAGCAATTTCCAGTGTTAGGATATTTTCTTTTACTATGTAAGAACAATCCTCTGGTAATCTCAACATTCTGAGAATACCCTTGTCTTCAGACTTTATTTAATAGACTCTTTACTTGTGTGTAAAGAACACTACAAGCACCAGCTTTTATTGAGAATCTACGTGAGTATCTCTGCTTGACTGAAGTTGTGCCTTTATTATTCCATATCTTTAACATTTCTTTAGTAGAATGGAGTACTTTATATTTCTGATATTTTAAGAAATGGATTTATTTTACTAGGAAGATTAAAGATTTTATATCTTAGAAAGCAATATTGCAGTAAAACCAAAATATGTGAAATGAAATATGAGTGGTTAAATTATTCCATAAAAATCAATAAAATTAAATCAACTGAAAAATTTATAGGCTTTATAAATGTGCCCCTTTTAAAGTATTTTCTGTATCATTATGGTGAGTATATTGGCTCAGTGGATTGCCATCTGTGTCAATATAAGTTTTCATTTATAAAATGATTGCTGGATTTAAAAAAAAGTCAGAGGCCTTTTGTAGCAGCCCCATTGAACAGTTATAATGGGTCTACTATGTACAAGACAGGTTGTATTGGAAGGCAGTGTTATTCTAGGGAGATTTTCAGTGTAGTTGAAAATAATTTCTAAAACACATATCTAGAAAGAATGAATACATACAAATATATAGTACTATATATCAGTCATTAACCATGTGCAGACAAGCATTTGGAAAATTTAATAATGGCCATGACTTGGGATCAGAAACTTTGAATGAGAAAATGTTAGATGTAGTGAAGGTCAGTATAAGCAAGTAGGGAGGAGGAGTGATTCTAGATAAAGCTGACGTAGCAGGTTGTGCAGTAAGCAAAGGCACTGTATTTCAAGGGTCTCATTCCCATTACAGACTCGTGTGTGTTTTATGAGAGCTTTCAGGTAGATGATCTCTCTTCTCAGCCACTCTGTCTCCTTGAGATTCCTTGAGTATATCTGGCAGAATCGTGCATAAGGCCTTTCCATTGGCTACTCTTCTGTTAGAATGCTTGTCCCCCAGATGTCCCTGTGCCTGACTTCCTTGTCTACTTCAGACCTTCATAATGAAGCTACTTTGACCACTCTATTTGGACAGTGGTTTCCTTTACCCCCATATTACCAGGAAGCAACAATTAATTAATTGATATTTCTTATCAATAAATATTGAGTATAATTTTTCTCTTTCTCTCTGACAATTACATTTAATTAATAAGTTCATCATTGTCTATTTCTCTCTTCCATCCCCCTCTCCAAAAACAAAGTTTCATGATAACAGAAAACATTTTCTTCTGGTTATTTTTAATTTACTAACAGAATACCCCAAGTACTTGGAATATCACTTTGGTACATAGTAGTGGGCACTCAGATATTTGAATGAATGAGTTTGTGAATGAGGCTGACAATGACTGATCTTTCTAACATAGGAAACTTCAAGAATGGTGACTGTTATGTAAAGTTATGGGGAAAGAAGGTTTTTTTTTTTTTTTTTTTGTTGGTAGTGGGGATATGGTATGTGTTTTTGAAATTGGATCAGATTAGAAGGAAGTTGTAATGAAAGCATCAGTGGGAAGCACAGATGAGATTTGGCCTTATTTGGGAGTCATTGAAGTAAAGACTGAGCGTGTGTCTTTGATGAAAGAGAAAGTCACAGATGGAACCCCAAGAAGTGACATTTAGAAAACAAAAGGGCAGGAAGCAGCAAGTTAAACTGTTACATGTAGTCAGTGGAGGAGAAATAAATCCAGGAGAAAGCATCCTGAAGACCAGGGAAAAAGACAATAATTATAATCATACATCAGTCAAGTGAAAAAGGAAATAATAAATCCAGCCATCAGATTTGACAGTTCAGGGGTCACTGGTGACTTTTGTTTCACTTGGATGTTGTGGATAACAGGGCTCGGTACTGAAGAGAACCAAGGAAATGAAGAAAACACTCTTACATATTCATGTTTGTGTCATACTCGCTGGCCGTCATTCAGTCACATCATGCATAAACATTTAGAGTAGTAACTCAGCATCCAACAGTAAAATAGCACTTATTAGTAAAATGAATATGTTGACTTCATTTTCTAGCAAATGGAAATAAAATCTCCTGAGGAAGAAAGGAAGGGTGGCTTTTCTGACTTGAGGGACATTTGGTCAGTGCCCACTTAGTGATCCTCAGTGGAGACAACGCCACAAGCTTTTATTTGAACTAATTTTTGAGGTAGAAAGAAGAGGAAAATGATGTATGGCAGAAAGTTATAGGACAGGTTCGGGGTAAGATAGGTTATCTGGGAAGAAGCCAAGAACAGAGAGACCAATAAGGAAAGTATAAGTGTATAGGTTGAGTATTCTTTATCAAAAATGAATGGGACCAGAATTTTTAGATTTTAGAGCTTTTTTTTTTTTTGGTTTTGGAATATTTGCATAGATTTTTACCAGTTGAACATTCTTCATCTAAAAATCCAAAATCAGGAATGTTGTTTCAAAAAGCTTTGTGTTTTGGAGCATTTCAGATTTTGGATTAGGGATGCCCTCCCATGATGAGGGGATGGGAATGGAAAGAAAAAGTGCAGCATGAGATAGGTGGAAAAGGGTTGGATTGGGAGTGCCTAAGAGAGCAGGGGGTCAAGGGTAATGTTGAGGCCACGAAGGTGGGAGATGAGCCAAATTAATCTGTGTACACAGACAGAGATGTTGGTTCTCAAGAAATGTGAGTTTAGTGTTAGCTATACTTAGTGTGAGACGACTAGGGATTGTTAAGATAGAAATTTCTGATAGTAGATGAAATTGTTGAACACATTTAAAAGAGGAATCAGTTGTGTCAGTTTTTAGTTGAAGTTGTGAGATGATAATAAAAGATGCTGTCTTAGTTACTTTTCTCTCATTGTTGAGACAAAATACCAGACACTCAAAGCTATGGGAAGAAAGGTTTTTTTGGCTCACAGTTTATAGAGGTTTCAGTCCACAGTCAGCTGGGTCCAAGGCAGGGTGGCATGACAGACAGGCAGAAGGCAGCCAGGTAAGCAAGGGATGCAAGCAAGGTGGGGGGCTAACCAGCTTCTTCCTGTATCTTTTATCCAGGCTACCTGGCTTTAGGGTGGGCAGTACTCCCACCCTTAATCCTAATACCCTTAATCCTAGTGTCGCATCCTTGATCCCAGCAGAACCATGCCAGACCAATCAGTGGACTGATTTAGTAATCACACACTGTAGATCCAGCAAAGCTACCTCTTACACATGAGGCTTCGGGGGGACATCTAGACAAAACCATAACAGATGCATACTCACCTTCTGTGTTATGACTCTTGCGTGCATGCACCCATCAGTCTCCATGCCACCCAGAGAGACTGGTATTGTTACCATGTCTATCTGAGTTTAGAGAGGTTGTATCATTTGCTTGGTGTCCCTCCTGTTATGATTTATATCTAGATGTCCCCCAAGGGCCTCATGGGTTTATAGGCAGGACTTTTGGAAGATGATTGGATTATGGGGGTTTATTGCTAATTTGCTTTTCAGAGGTTGGGTCTGGTGGAGAGGGATGGGTCCCTGGGGGAATGACCTGGAAGGGTTTAACTTTCTCAGAAGCTCCTCCCTTTACTCTCTGCTTCCTGTCTGCCAGGAGGTAATTAGTATTTCCTCTATCATGTTCCTGTGCCTTGCCATTCTGCCTTGGAGTCAGCTCGCTATGATGGACTGAAAATTAAGCCAAAATAAACTTCTCTTTTTAAATTGTGGGTGTAGGGTACTTTGTCCCAGCAACAAGGAAAGTGACTAAGATACCGCAACTCACAGAGCTAGAGATAAAATGCCCATTTCTGCCTCGCAACCCTCATCTTTACCTTGTATTCCATTCTGCTTCCATCCATTGATGTCCTATGGGGGGAGTTTTTTGAGTAACACATCTTTGTAAAATATAATACTCATTTTTCAGTGTTTATTTTACATTCATTACTTCAAAGATTATTTGGTCTACTTTGGTCAAACTTTGGACAGCTGCAGACATTTCCTGCTGTCAAATTTCCTTTTGGAGGTGCTGAGTTTCTTCTGAGAGATCAAAAGTGCTCTCTTGCAAACCACCTGCTCAGATTTTTAAAAATCAAATACCCTGCTACGTCTCTTATTTCTTAACAGCATATTCCTATGCCTTGCCTTTGATTTTTCTTCCCTTATTGTGTATTACCTGACTTTTTTGAGGAGGGAGGTATAATTCAAGCTTGGTCTAAACAGTTAAAACTATTTCACACTGGCAGGTGATCTCATTTCAGTTCTGCCTTTGCAGTTCAACTAAAGACTAGTTTGATAATCCAGTTATGTTAGCCATTGGGATTTATCCTTTAGTATGGTAGCCTTAGTATCTGTGGCTGGGAAGTTATTAATTCTCTGTTTGGTGTGGCAAGCATGGATATGGATATATACAAGCAAGTATCTTATTTCAGGAGATTGCGCAAATGTTAGTTTTTTTTTTTTTTAATTGTCTTAACTTCATTGGCATCTTACTGGGCCTTTTATATGTTCATTTGCACATGCTCTCTTTATTGATATATCATAGGATTTATAATCCCATGGAGGGGACATTATACTTCATGTCATTTCATAACTACTTTCTTGAAGGTTCATACACATAAGACCCCAGGTTATTCTAAAATGTATAGAAGATAAGAGGTATATCATAATAATCTTACAAATTAAATACATACTATAAAACGTTCATACAAAAACTCTGTATAACATTGTCTTAGTTACTTTTTCATTGCTGGGACAAAATACCTGACACTTAAAATTAAAGGAGGAAATTTTTTTTTTTAGCTCACAGTTTATAGAGGTTTCAGTATATAGTCATCTGGCTCCAGGGCAGGGTGGAATGGCAGAGGGGCATGACAGAGGGGAAACAGACCTTAATATGGCAGGCAGGAGGCAGCATGTTCTCAAGGCAGGAGGAAGATCGATCTGTATGTATATATGTATGTATGTATGTATATATTTATGACCCACCTCCTCCCACCAGACTTCACCTCCTAGCATCACACCAAGGTATAAATCTATCAGCGGCCTAATCCAGTGTCATAAACCCTTGATCCAGCATCACACATCCATGATCCAGTCACTTCCCAAAAGCTCCACCTATCAATCCGTGAGGTTTTAGGGGGACATCTACATGTAAGCGATAACAATTACCTAACGGTACTTTTGTATGTGGCAATAGTGAAAAAATAGAGGGATGTTACCAAAAATAGATATGTTATTCTTTCCATATGTAAAATAAACATACAGTTATTTGCAAAAGCAACCATAATGACAAATGGCACAGGTTGGAGGATAAGCAAAGTCAATGTAAGAGTGGGAATAAATGCATAGTAACAATTACATCTCCATCTGTTACACCGATAATGTAAAATAATGTTATATAATCACCGATGGCTTTTTAATCACTTTAGAAACAGCACAGAAGGTGGCTGTTAAGAGGGTTAGAATGAGTGTTTAGCAGAAGTTCTGAGACTTTCTCAGTTTATAGCATGTTTAGTGTTTCATAATTTCTTTCTCTCTCTTTCCTTCCCTCTCCCCCGCCTTCCCTCCCCATTTTGCCTTTAGAACAAAACTAACACTGCAAGTTTTAAGTCATTAGTTCTAAGCAACCAATGAATATTTCTGTCTTAACAGCATAGTAGTTTGAAAAAATATAAATTGAGAAAATTTTTTTATTTTTGTTTCATTTTAAATAACCACAACTACTAACCAAATATCTATACCTGTTGGGCATTGTGTACTTTATCAAGTGTTGTAATAAGGTCACTTGCCTCCACACCCCTATCTTCTGATCCACATTGAATGTTGTGCTGCACTTATCATAGCAACTGCCGAAGGTCCGACCTCACAGGGAAAGAAGTGTGAAATAATGCTGGAGCTGATGCTAATTCCACCTGACAACTCCTGCAGTATTTGACAGATACTATTTCTTCAATTTCTTTGAAAATATACAGTATCCTGCAGTACCCCTCTGATACTGCTGGAATATTCCAGGGTGCATTGGTGCATAAATTAGGAAACTGATCATTGATCTTAACTAGTGGCTTATGAGAAAGAGACTGGATATTATTCACCTCTTACTGCTCTGTCATAATACAGGTAAAATGTAGCTACAATGCCTCAGACACTGGTAGCTGCTCAGCCTGTATAAATTACCTTTCCCTTATCATATTGCCAGCTTTTATAGCAGTATTTTCCCCCAGTGGTCTGATTTATATTTATAGCCCAGTAATCTTTGCTAAGTACTGTATCTCATGTCTTATTGCCAATTGTTTGATTTTATGTGTAAGTGGGTGACACAGTTATTATTGAGTCTCTGCCATAAAACAGATGACTTTATAAGAAAAACCTCATTTACGTAAAACAACAGGGCAAAGAAATGCCTTTATTAAGTGCATAAGACTGAGATTGAAGAAAGAAGTTGTAGACTCTATTTTCTTGGGAATTTAACTACACAACATCAACACTGTCACAAATAGTTTTGTGTAAGATGTTAAATCTGTTAAATTCAGAGACCAGAAATTCCTGTTGTGTTGTAACCTGTTACCTGAGCCATACCTTCTTTATGTCATGTTAAAGATTGTTACTTCAGAAGATACAGTATCGGTCACACAGCTTATTTCACTGTGCCTAACTTGTGGTTTACAGGTAGTGCTTGTTCTGCAATCAAACTGCACATTCTTCTCCATGCTTTCATGGTTTAGAGAGTTATTTTGACAGCTGACCCAATGGACTAAATGTGGGTCTGATGTACTATGGCTGCCTCAAAGTCAAGATTTTATAGAATGCAACATTTCACTTTACATGCAAGAGAGAAAATTTCTCATCGAGAGAGAATGAATAAATCACAAATCAGAGAAAGAAGTTTATAGCAGTGCGATGATCAGTTATGCTTACATGTTTTCAACTCCTTAAGATTATGTGCTGACCCTTGTACAGAGGAGACTTGTCTATCTCCCTCTGTGTCACTGGCACTCAGCCTTTCGCTTGGCCTGTGCTTAGCATGCTGTGTAGTACCTCTTGGGTGCTCAGTGCTCTTAATGAATGAAATACATGAATGAAGCATATTAATCATAGACTATATCACCTACAGCAGTCTAGTTAAGGAGATATAACTATCTGTATTTTGTAAAAGGAGAAACAAAGACTAATGTTGGTTAAATGATTGCTTGATAACCAGCATTCCACAAACAGTGGTGTATCATTATGACTTCTTAATCATGTAAAATTAGGAACACCAGGAATATTTTAGTTCGCTTATTTATTATCAGTAGCAATAAGCCATATTTAATGACTGCTTACTGCTTATTAAAATTATGCTCCACATGACTAGACTAAGTACTATCCTCTTAGGAATTACATCTACATTTTACTCCCTGCCTAGAAAGTGAAGTTACCTTATGAAGGTCACCTAGTTAGTGAGCGAGTGAGAGGTTGAACTCAAACATATCCGAGCCTGAGTCCGTTCTTAATGACTACACTAAATTATCTCCATAGAGCCAGACAATTCGTGGTGGTGGGGTCTTTTGTTCCTAGTTCATTTCCCCTACATATTCTCTCTCTCTCTCTCTCTGTGTCTCCATCTGGCTGTTGGTCTGTCTTTTGCCTTACATTAGCTTACATTCATTACATATAACAGTGACTCAAAGGAGGAAGACTAAAGGTATCTAGCTGAGGAAATAAACAGATTGAGTCAATCTGTCCATTTTTTCTTGTTTTTTCTATTGTCGCTGAAAACAAGACACTTCTTAATTCAGTATGGAGCCCAAGACAGGTGTAATGTGTATGGTGATGATGTGGTAAGAAGTAATGGTGATTGTTTGGATTGACAGATTTCTAAACAGAATACAAATCTCTTGGATTTAGAAATGGCAGGGTTTATTTGAAGGCTTGGAACAAGGTGGGAAAAAGACCAAGAAACATTTCCTACATTTAATTAGATGTACTTCAACTTAGTAGTCTACTTAGTTATAATTCCAGAAGCAATGCAACATAGAAGTAGTGGTCTTTATTAATAGAGTCCATTTGTGTGTATAAACTTACAGGCAGCATGTATGATTCGTGTACACAAATTTGATTTATATTTCAGTTCTTGCTAATATAGTGCTTCTGTTGTAGATTCTAAGTAGTCATATAGAACCTAGAACAAACTAAAACTTCATTTTAATAAAATAAAGATTGTGAAGTATCGGGCAAGCTAAAACCTGGAGCACAAATCATAAATAAATTTCTGTAAGATAATAAAATGAAAAGTAGGGAATAAAATAAAAATAAGTAGGTGTATTATCCTGAGTCCTAATTCCCACTGTTAGTGTTTGCTTTTGAGTCAGATTTTTTCATTGAATTTAATTTTAGTGACTTAGTAAATGATTTATCCTTCTTTATTCCCAACTCTGGTAAACGCCTTCATTTTTGCAATTTTCAAATCTGTAACCATTGTAGGCATTTTTACACCAAAATTGAAGACACATTTTGATCATACAACTTTTTCAATAGATTGTGCTGGTAGATTATTCTGCAACTCTTTTCTTTCTACATAGACACTAACAGGCTTTTTTTTTTTTTTAGTAGTAATCTATTGCCACCCTAGTCCTATAAGGCAGATGCAGTGTAGTTTTTTTTCCAAATCCAGTTCCATTTGAAAAATATCATGTGATTTTTAAATAACCATTTGCAAATGTTGTTCCTTCTGCCAGAATGGAAAACCAGAGATATTCTGATTTACCAGGGATGGCTTTGCTTAAATCTGTTTTGTCCTGTTGCTGTTATTCATTTTTAAAAGTTTTGGTTTGGACAATAAATTACATAAACATTCATCCTTCTTTTTCTCTTCCTGGAATATTCCTCATCCTTCACAAAACCATTATACTATACTTTTATGGAAACCGTCCTTGGCAACTATTGGTTGGTTGTTGTGCTGATGTTTCATCATTCTAATCATATATCTTTTATAAAATGTACCAGATTATATACTAACAGAATTGAGTTTTTTAGTCACTGTTATTTCCACTAAACATGGCCTAGTTTAAGGCAAGAGGTATGCGTACATGCACACGTACAGTGCATAGGGGAGGAAGACTGGGAATAGAAGAAAGGTGTAAATGCATATCCAGATTCCCGCCAGCAAGAATTGTGTGGCTGTAGGAAGGTAATTTAGTTTACTCATGAATGGACTCCAGTCAGACAGGTTTGTGGTTCTATCACCCACCCACTGGCGAGGTGAATTTAGGAAGGACATTTGACTTTTTTAAGCTCCAGACTGTAAAATGTAGGTGATTCCGTCTTTTGGTTTATGTAAAATTTGGGGATGATGCTAAACTTGGAAGAACTTGGGCACAGAGAGAATATTAATTAGAGAAGTTAGAAATGTGGGTAGACAATAGAGTGTAATTTGACACAAAAACAATGACTGAGATACGTGGAGAATAATTTTGTTCAGAGTTAATCAGTGTGTAGAAACCTGCTGAAAGGCAATAAGAAAGAATGCAATGTTCTGTTACGGAGATAGTGGAAAGAAGAGGGGAAAGTCATTTACTTAGTATTCTGATGATCTGAAATGAAATTTAAATATTTTTCTTGGTTCTTTTTAGAGAAAAGTTATATGTGCCTCATTTATCTGAAATTGAAGTCATTTGGGAGAAATGTTACACTTCATTTCTAGCTGTGCCACAAATCACTTCTTTCAAGATATCATAATTTTATTCTTAATAACAATGTTCATTGTAGTATTTTATTATGCTAGAAGGCCTAATAACATTTTAAGATTATAAAACTGACATTAATCCTTTTATTTTACTTTCTATACAGGAATTAACACAGTATTCTGATCTTAAGGATATTTTAAAAATAATTTTTAAGCATTTTTTTAATGGTACATTTTAGATGTACATAGTGATAACATTCATCATAAGGGGTTTATACCTGTACATTACATATATTGTTGCTTCTTTTTTTCCCATTCCCCTCTCCTCACCCCCTCCTCCCTCCCTATTTACAAAACCTTTGTTTCCATTTTTTCCTTCCATTTCTTATTTCTCTTGTCCCTCTGTTCCTTTCCCCCTCCCTTGTTCCCTTTCCCATTTGGACATTTCCTTCCCTTTCTCAATATAATACATTTTAGTCTTTATTTACACTTCCATTTCTCACACCAGAGAAACTATGCAGTATTTAAACGTGTGTCCGATTTATTTCACGTAAGAGTATGGTCTCAAGATGCATCCATTTTCCTAGGAATATCTCAAGCTTATCATTCTTTATGGCAGAGGAGTACTCCATTGCATAAAAAAACCACATTTTCTTTATCCATTCTGCTGTTGATGGGCATTTGGGCTGCTTCCAAGATTTAGCTATTACAAACTGTGCTGCTACAAACATGGGTGTGCATATATTACTGAGGTATGATGCTTTTAATTCTTTGGGGAAGATACCAAGAAGTAGAATAGCTGGGTCAAATGGAATCTCTAGTCCTAGTTCCCTGAGGAATCTCCATACTGATTTCCCTAGTGGTTGCACCAGTCTACATTCCCACCAGCAGTGGAGAAGGGTTCCTTTTTCTCTGCAGCCCCCGCAGCATTTGTCATTGGCTGATTTGATAATAGCCATTCTTTGTGGCGTGAGTTGGAATCTTATTAAAAAGCTTTTGCACAGCAAAAGAAACTACCAACAGAACGAAGAGACAACCCACAGAGTGGGAAAATTTTTTTGCCAGCTAGTCCTCTGGCAAAGGACTAACATCTCGAATATATAAAGAACTCAAAAAAGTCAGACCCCCCAAATTTAAAGACCTAGTCCAAAAGTGGGCAGCAGGAATGTATAGACACTTCTCAGATGAAGAAGTAGAAACAGCAGATAGACATATGAAAAAATGTTCAACATCACTGGTCATTCGAGAGATGAAAATTAAAACAATCCTGAGATTTAAGCATTTTTATGTAGAACCAGAGTAGAAGACTGCTTGGAGCTCAGACAATATGGTATTTTGTAAAATTAATAATTATTTAAACTTTAATGATGGATTTTTCCCCACTTAATTGTAACAAAAAATGATTTAAACTTTAATGATGGATTTTCCCCACTTAATTGTAACAAAAAATGGCAAAGTAGGAAACCAGCTAGAAAAATTAAAGTTGTGCCAGAAAAATTAAATTAATTGATAGGAGATCAAATTACTTGGGTAATTTGAACCCTAAGTATTCATTCAGACCCCAAGTGTCTGAATGTGGGTGGCTTTGGTGTGTGGGTTGGAGAATCATAATGGCACCATTCGGAAGTGTAACTCCTATACCCTGGCTTTACATGAGCAACAATCAGAGGTTTAGAACTTAAAACACTAAGACATATACTTGGAAATGGACTTAAAAAAATTGAAATATGAAGGATGAAGTTTGGATATTTAAATAGATATTTAAACATGGACTTGGGGGGCATTTATCCTGGAAACAGAAGGACAAAATATGGAAAAACAGATTTTAAGCAAATAATAAAAAGCCTGAATAAAATGGTTGCTGACTTTATGTGTTGAGCACCTTTCTATCTCAAAGAACAATTATTATGCTATTTCATATAATCCTGATAAATGATTTAAAATCATATTACATTTATTAGAAGCATTTTCTTGATATTGCTCTTCTTAACAACATTCTCTGGTAGGTCACTATAGCCAAAAGAAAATACCAAATTTTGTTCCTGCTTGAAGCCGTGGAAAGGAAAGCTGACTTCCCCCGAGTTTTATTAGAGCTTGTTTTCCATGTGAGCCCCAGGCTGCTGGGGTTTGGATAGACCTTCATGGGTACAGAGTGGATCCCCAGGCTGGGGTTAGCCTAGAGCCTTAGTTTGTGGGCAAATCTTAAAAGTTTTCTTTGCTCACTAATGATGTATATTCACCTATTTCTAGTTCAAATTAATAGCGTATGTAGGAAAGTCAAATTGTACTTTTCTTTTTTCCTTTGTATTTTTTAAATTTCCTTCTCTACTTAGTGGTATTTATATTGTGGTTTTGTTTTATAATTTGATCACTCTTTTAACATGATACCTCATACATGGGTCTCATGTTGAATATAGTCATCTAAACCCATGCACCACTTTGCATAAGCTTTCTTCATAGACTAAATATGTTCTTTTTGATAAAAGGTTTAGAATAAGATAGAATTAACATTTCTCCTTAAATATTTGTACTTGCTTGTTTCTTGCCATTTTCTTTCCATTCTTACAAGATTAACAATGAATTTATTCATTATTTAAATATACATTGAACCAGAATTTCATGTATTTTGTAGCAGAGGAATTTTAGCTTATCTGTTTCATCAAAATGTTAGAAATTGTAGTTCTCCATATACATTACATACATTTTTAAAAAAAGAAATAATTTAATTTATTAATTCATAATCTCTAAGAGGGCCTCTTTTCTGACACACAGTCCCCCTTTATCTCAAATGCCTCAGTAAGAACTCTATCTTGATGTTATACTTGGTAAGAGTGACCTTCTTACAGACTTTTTAAAGTCAGTATTTTCATTTTCATTAACACATACTAATTGTGCATGTAGATAGAGTGGAATAATGGTATCTTCTTTGTGGGGCTGGTGTTTACTGTATTTACTGTAATACTCAATGGAATGTGCTAAGTGCCCTATTTGGGACATAGAAGTTTATACTCACTGTTGTTTATAGTAGGAAGAGCCATTTTCATGAGGGATTACATTTTCTTCATGGAGAAATTAGAATTTCTGGATTTGAATTAAACAGCTGCATTTCTCCCTCAAGGTCAGTCCTTTATGTGTGCTGGTCTTTTTGCTTTTCCTAGTATAATGTCATTTCCCATGAACCCTTGTTCATGTTTGGACACTCAGTTTAGCCACTTCAGTGCAGGAATGAATCTCAGCCTGCCCCATTCAGTGGTTGAAGTCCTTCATTTGTGCTCTTACTAAACTGAGTGCTATTATTATTGGTTTTGAAATGTGCCGTTCATTTGTTTCTCTGTTCACTATGCTGTCATCCCTTTGAGGGAAGAACCCGTGGCTCTCAGATCCCTGGTTTGGGACAGTCTGCCACATAAGGGACGGACTATCTCATCTTTTAAGGGCATGGACTTTGGGGCTAGCAGCCTGCTTTAGAACCTTGTCCCACCATGTGCCACTTGGGTACAGTGGTGCCAACAGAGGCAGGCAATTCCAAGCAAAGACTGTGCATATCAACTGCTGTCATTTTAAAATCTTTAAACATTTATTTATTTATAAGTGTTAAGTTTACCACCTCCTCAAAAAGAATTTGAGGTAACATACTAACAAAGACATAGTACCTTGTTAGCATGAAAGTTAACAGATGCAATGACAATATAATGTTACTCTGGGTTCCCTGACTACTGGGGAATGGTTGGTTGCTGAATAATTTTTCAGCAGATAAACTGCATTACCTTTCATTCATAAATTAATGAAAATACATAATTAAAAAATATGTGCTGATATAAAGGAAGCTTAGGGAGTATCAAGATGAAATTGGTATCGTCTTTACTTTCAAAAATGTTTCACACCTTGTGGAATAATAGTTGGGCAAACAGATACGTTACAGTCAGCATGATTATTGCCACTTCAGGTGTGAGCCAGTTGCAGCAAAGCAAAAGGACACGTATGTTTTTACAATCTAACCCTATATTTATGAGCTTAATCATTTCAGTAAAGTTTCATAGATTTCATTAGGTATATATCATTGAATAAACTGAAAAATCCGTGTAACTTTGAATGCTGTTAAATTATTATGTATTTGATTACATGATGTAAAAACATTTTGTGTGTTAAAAATGAGTTGAGGCCTGCAATCTTCAAAATGGAAATACTGATTTTTAGTGTAGTGAGAATGGGGAAGGGATTGTTTTAATGATTTGAGCACAAGATTAGAGCCAAGGAAAGAAAAACCCTTTACCATTTCCATCTTCTTCCTTGAAGAAGTCCTTTCGGGTCATTATTTATAGTATTAGGATCCATATGAAAGTAATTTAAACATATTGTACAGTCATGAACTGAGATTTCTTCATAGAACAATGGTGATGATACCCTTCTTGCATGCACTGACTCATAAGAGAAAAAGTCATTGAGGTCCTCGTACAAATAAAAATCATTGTTCTTTTTCTAACATACAGGAGATGTAAGATTTACCTCACTTAATTTTGAAAGGGAGGTATAGAGGTGGTGACAGATACCAAAATAGAAAAACCCCACAAGGGAGAAACTTGATTTTTTAATAGTTTTCTCTTGCATCACTTCTGCCTTACCAGTTCTAGGAAGCATGATTTCAACCCTTTGGAAAAGGTAGAGGAGGAATTATAATGGACAAAGGTGCTACGGGGAGGCTTGATGGATTCCGAGCTGAAGCTCAGCAGAGAAGGAAACCTTTTTGTACCAGAGTGATTATAAATGGACTTCATGGTAGTCTCTGCTGTGCCTTCCAAAACTTCTAAAACTTCCAAAACTCATTTGGTTAATGACCACTCATAATTCAAATTATGCCAGCCCTAAACTTTGAGGTCTCTTCTTCAAAGTAGGCCATGAGTATCCTGTCAAGATGTGTGAGCTTCAGATGTTCTTTCTCCTTAGTGTGGCTGTCTTTGTGACCCCTGCCCGTTGTCAGAATCTGTATGCTTGTGGAGCTCTTAGGAACTACCACCCTTTCCATGAGATGCTATTTCACAGTTGGAGTTGAAATAATTCATTTCACAATAAGCTGCAGAGGTTTTTCCTCTTATGTTGCCATAGTTAACACAACTAGTCCAATATTGCTAACAATTCTGAAGTAGTTGAAGTGGTTCTTTGCCTTCTATCCTCGAGAAAAGCTAAGATGACTTACACACTAAGAGAAGGAAGTTGCACGCTCTGCCTGTAAGGGTAGAGGAAAGGGATGATTCGTTCAGCTTTGGAGTGAAGTCTAGCAGTCTGACCTTTGAATGTTTTCTTCTTGAATGTCAGTGTTAAGTGGTGACAAGAGAAGTAGCACCTTGGAAAGCCTTTTTTTTTTTTTTTGTGATAACTATCTGGTTATGAAACTATTTCTAATCCAAAGAGCTTGGCTTGATGTATAATTTTAGGATTTCTTAGGCCTTGTTGGTGCTAGCCACTCTTCTTTGAAGGTTGTGTGCATTGACGTTGAGTCCCCTTTCTGCTGTTTTAATCCCTTGACTTTGAATGGATGAGCTACTCATGTCTTTCTGAAGGGCAGAGATTAAGCAGGGCAGTTGAGGACAGGAGGCTTTGTTTCTAGAATACATCATTTATCCCTGTGTATTCCTGAGAGGCCGGCGGCATCTAATTATGGGCCTTCCTATCTCTGAAGACAAGAATTAACTGATGCGGTCTGTGGGCTCCTCTGATGTGCTGCATCCCTGGGTTTGCTAAGTTACCATTTTCAGTAACTGTCCGTGCTATTCATCGGTTGCTCCAGACAGAAGCGTGGGTATCATCCTTACATCTTCTCCTTTCTTTCTACCCCACCCTGCTCATATTCAATTAATTACCCAGTACCTTCCTTTAGTATAACCTCCTAGAGTTTTTTCATTCTTCCTTCTACTGTCCTAGTCTAAATCACCAAATCATTGCCTGTTAGATTAATATGATGGTGTTCTCATTGTCTTTGTATTGCCCTCCTACCCACAACACCTCCTTAATAAAACCATTTAATTCTATATATCACAAAATTGAGTTATCATAGCATAGTAGTTAAGGATGTATGGGCTCTGTAGCCAGAATGCTTGAATTTGAATCCCAACTCCAGTACTCTGGTAAATGCACTTATCTAAACTTGAATAAACTGCTAAACTTCAGTAGGTCTAAAAGAAAAGTAAAACTTTCCCAGTTGGGTTTTTATGAGGATTAAATAGCATAAGCATTTGGCATAGAGGCTACAACATAGCAGTCACTCAGATCTCATCACCAATAGTCATAAAATACAAAGCCAAGTGGTATTCTGCTCTCCTGCTCTTCCACTTAACACCCTTTACTCTTACTGTGTCATTCAGAGAAAAGCCCCAAAGCCCAGGTCTCTTTGGCATGCTGGGTAGATCCCAGCTCTCTTCTGTAGTTCCTTACTGCTCGTGTCCAGGTTTTGTTTTTTTTAACAACAGGGTCTTGCTAGGCAGTTCAGGCTGGTCCTTAACTCACTACATAGTCCAGGCTGGCCTTGAGCTCACAGCCATCCTCCTGCCTCAGTGTCCTGTCCTGAGTGCTGGGATTATAGGCGTGTGCCACCACACCTGGCTCTAGAGTTGTTTCCATTTTAACCACTCCCACTGCCTCCAGGGTCTGGCCTTTCCAGTCTCCTGCTCAGGCATGTGCCCTGCCGTTTCCATGGAGCACCCTGTACCCAGAGTCTGGCTATTTGTCTTTCTGTCTTGTCCCTGAACACTAGCTACTCCTCCTCTTTTTGTAGCTGACATCATCTTACCATGTAAGTCTCACCTCATGTATCAATTATTACAGAAAGCTGTCTCTGATACTTCAGGACTCCCAAGAACCTTTGAGTGTCTGCAGAGCAGTTGCTACCCAAATGTGCAAATGTGGATTCACTTGTCTGTAGGTCCCACTGGACTACACTAGGCCTTGAGGGTAAAGCGTAGCTCATGTTTACATTTTCATACCCAGTTCTTGGTATTTTCAAGTAACTAACATTTGTTTAATGGACTAATAAATTAGAACTCCATTAGCAGTATGTTTTATGAAGTTTCATGATATCCAGCACATAATAGGTACCTAATTAACAGCTTTTAAACGAATAAATTGCTATTTAAACTTTTGTTCATTCTTATTAGCAACTCTTGTGTGGATACATTTAATATTTTAAAAATTTCATACTTTTAATATTTAAAAGATATTCTAAATATTTTAAAAATTTCATTCTAATTCCTAAAATTCTAAATTCTAAGAAACCCTAAAGTTATCTCATGTAAATATGTTAGATGATTTAGCACAGTCGTGTAATTTTTCGTCAAGAGTAAGGCATGGTTGGGAAATAATGAGATGGGCTTGTCCCCGGGCCTCATAAACAGCTCTGAAGGCAATATATTTTAAATTGCTGCAGATGATACAAAGAACTATCAGATAGATATCTTCCAACCCCAAAGAGTGAATAGACTGGAACAGAAGCTTACACCGAAATAATGTGATGTGAGACCCCCAGTTACAGCTTTAGCTATAGAACATTTGTTCCATCAGTCTTCTTCAGTGGTTTAAAGTTTCTTTTTTCCTAAACAGAGTAAGATAAGAGTTGCTTACTAGGGATTTCACAAAGAAAATTATAGAATTTTCTGAAAGGTACATTGGAGACCAGTTAGGCCACTCCTGTTTATATTAATTCTTTCTGTTGCAGTTGATAGATTGCTCAAGCAAAATGTCGAGCTGGTTCATTTAATGTAATTGGCTCATGTAACCTGTGAGTAGCCTGGTGCTCAGGTTTGGTTTCTATGTGTTATTTACCATTTATAAATGAAAACATACCTGCTTAGAGAGATGACTGACTCCAGATTTGGAGCAGGGAAAATATTTGAGTGTGGGACATCCTGAGGTTAGAAAGCAAAGAGAGCAAAAATCAGTCGTGTCATATCAAAAGGACACAGGGACAAGTTTGAAGGATCCTCCAGGGCCAGGTTTGGAACAATATGAAGACCAAAAAGAATAATGTTGGCTGTTGATTATTAGACAAACCAAAAAAAAAAAAAAAAAAAAAGACAGATGAGCTCCTTTTTTGGCAAAAAGCAATTAATAAATAAAAGGAATGATAGAATTAGGAAAAGTCATTATTTTACAGTCCCAAATGAAATATTTGAAGCAAGGATGATCAATAGATGCTATACCCACAGTGAAACACGACTGGAAAATAATCCGGGATAGCCACATGATACTACGTTTTTACTCACAAGTTACTTATAGGTGTGCAGGGCGATGTGTATCTCTACAGTAGAAAGATATGACAGTCTTAACCATAATCTTAACCAGATAATCGAGCTTAGCATTAGTTAGGTATCAGGATAACCCCACATTCTGTGTCTTTTGATATGATGAAGTATGGTGTTTTTTTTTGTTTGTTTGTTTGTTTTTTTTTTTTGGTGGTGCCGGGGATCGAACTCAGGCCCTTGTGCTTACAAAGCAAGCACTCTAATCACTGAGCTAAATTCCCAGCCCCAAGTATGGTGTATTTTTGCCAAAACTATTTAATTTGAATCTAAACTTTGGTTCATAGGAGATTCAAGTGGTTGAAAAATGGGTTTGATGATTCTATAATAAGACAAATGCAGAATGTGGGACATTTATAAGACAACTAGCTTGGACTCTACAAAAAATTAATGTTAAAATGCAAGCAAGAGGTTTTAGATTAAAGCATATTGCAAAGTCAAGACAACCAAATGCAACAGAGCGAAACTTGATTAGGCTCCAGACTGGGTAAAAAAATAGTGTAAATGGTATTGGTTGTGCAATTATGGAAAGTTGAATAGGGAATGAATAGTAGAGACTATTCTGTCAGATGCAATACTGATATTGTGTGTATGTGGGAAAATGTCCTTATTCCTAGGAGGTGCATATTGAGTTATTTAGGAGTAAAGTGCAACTTACTTTCAAATAGCTCAGCAAAAATTTAAAAATAAATAATGGACATACAAAAACATATATGGCACTGTGTTACAATTGTTGCATAGATGGAGATCTCCATTGTATTATTTTAGCTTTTCTTTTAGTTTGAAGTTTTCTTAATTAAAATAAACTGGGGGGAAAAAAAAAGAAAAAAGTAGGAGAAAAGCAAAGCTAAAGTCCTGGAGTGGCAGGTAGGCTTCCAGGCCCAGATGTTTAGGGTGCCTTCTTATGCATACAGCTGAACACTGAGCATTGAGTGGAGTGTGAGCCTACTCTTTTTAACCACATTTTGGAGCGTCGTGGCAATCTCCTGATTAATAGAGAACCATAAGGTAAAGCCTTGTTGTGCTCGGTTGTGGTATGCAATGTTGCAGATATTTAAAAACTGTTGACTGAAAACATGTATTAAAAGTGGTAACCAAGTTTGAGAATTGCTTGGAAAAGTGACAGCATACTAGTGACTTTTCAAACCCAGGCCATATTTGAATTTAGTAGAATTGAACTAATTAAAGGAAAAGTAAGCTTCACATTGGTTCCAGAAGTAAGGGGAAAGGCTGTTTTTAAATCTTCTCTCCTGCCCATGCAATAATGACTGTACTACATACTGATTTTACTTTTAGTAATGCTGCTTGTTTTCCTGGATTAATGATCAAAGCATGTTAGTGGAAGCCCGCTGCAGTATTTTCTGTGCACGGGGAAAATTTGAGTTTAGTGAGAAATCTTCAGAGGGTGGCATTTGCAATTAGGCTTTGTTCCTTGGTGAGCTATGAGTTGGGGCACTTAATTATGTAAAAAATATTGCAAGAGAGCAGTTGCATAATCCTCTAGAGAGTAATTATTGTCTGTCTTGACAGAATGCAAGACTTTTAATCTGTAAATAAGCAATTCTGTGTGGAAGAGCAACATGCAGAGTGATTCTGTGCTGTAAAGGTCTCTTATGAATTTTTTAAGGTGAAACCAGTAGCTGCATCTGTGGATTGGCTGCTGCTTTTGTGTTTCAGAGGGTTATGATGCTTCCCTTGTGGTTTTAACCCCTCCTGAAATATTTATGCCTCTGAGAGTGATTCCTGTAAAGGGTAAAACTGGGTCTAAGTTAAGCCTGTGACAAATCTGAAGGTTTCAGAAGTAGAGGAAGTAAAATGCACTTTCTGCAAACTAAAAACCCAAGCATAAAAACCAAACTAAAACATTGACAGTGCTTAAAAAAGCAAAGGTGCAATAATTCACTAAGATGATCACTTATTGGAGGTTAATTTTTTTAATTTTAAAAACTATTTTGGTGTGATTGCTCTATAGTAAACCTCATTTATTTGAAGTTTTCACACACATAATTTTTTTTCAGAAACATGCCTTTGTAGTTAACATTTCTAAAAATTAGTTTTAGAGTATGTGTATATTTTGCTTAGGCAGATCTGAGTCATTCACATGTTGAAAGTGGATTCTAATTCTTGGTTTTCAAGTTGTTAGTAGCATCTCCTTTGTCTTCTTCCCCTCTTGTTGGTGTGGATGAGCTGACCATGCTGCTCTCTAAGGTCAGCCTTTGCCCTTGAACATCTGACCCTCTCCCCTTTGCCTGTTCAAGGACTTCATTTGCACGACTACACTTACCTTCTGTAGGACTAACTTTACTCTCTATCAAGTTATTCCTGTCAAACTAGAAACATGTAATATTTTCCATTGTTCCTTCCGTGACCTCTATTTTTCTGTTTCTCATTGCAGCCAAACTCAAGAGTCTATCCTGTCTTTGCTTCCTCTCCTCCCATTGTCTGTGGACCTACTCCAAACACCCTTTCACCCCAGTCCCCCACACAGGACCTGCTTCTGTCAAGGTACCCACGACCTTCACATTGCCCAATCCCACAGGCAGCATTTGATCTGAATCTTACTCGGGCGTCTGCAGCTTCCAACAGCTTGTCGCTCCTCCACATAGAAACTTGACTTCAGTGAAACATTTTTGGTTTTACTCCTTCCTCACTGTTACTTCTTCCCAGACTCTCTTGCAGGCTCTTCCATTTTTCCTCCTCTCCTAAGGTTTCCTGGTCCCAGGTCCTCTCCTCTCCTCTACCCTTTTCCCCGTCTTCTCAGATGTTTGAATACTTGTGAGACTCCCAGTGTTTTGTATGAGGTCCACGTCTATCACCTGTACTCCAGGAATATGCAGCTAGTTGCTGGTTCCCCATCCCATTGGCTGACTAATGGGCATCTCAGATTTAACACAGATTGTTACCCCTGGTCTTCCCACAGTTGCCTTTCACCTGCATGATTGCAGCAGCCTCCTGTCTGTTTCTTTGTGCCTTGTCCTTGCCTTGACCCCTTTCAATATGTATTCAACACAGCAGCCTGAGAAAACTCTTGAAAACATTAGATTTTGTCCCTCTTCTGGCCCAAAGCCTCCAATGGCTTCCCACATGGGCCAGAGTAAAAGCTATCCAACCAAGTACTCATCACCTTTGAAGATTACCACCTGTCTGAGTCCGTCCTTCCTTCTGCTCTGGCCTTTTCTCAGACATACTTGGACACTGCTGTCTCAGGGGCTTGTACAGGACATTTTTTGGCTGAGATACTCTGTTTTACAATGTTGCATGACTTGCTCCTTCAGGACCCCAAATCTGTGCTCCACTATCTTTCTCTAACCATCCTGGTTAAGCTCCTCCCACTTTAGTCTCACTAGTTCTCCTGATCCCTCTTGCTTGCTTTCTTTTGTCTATTGCAGTTATCATCTTATGAACATAAACATTTTTACTTTTTGTGTTGTATTTGTTCTTGACTCTCTTGGTATTAGAATGTAAGTTTTATGAAGTCAGAATTGTGTCTGCCTGTTCAGAGCACTATCGTTGTGCTGCAGAGTGACTGCTTGAAGGAGTAATGGACAAGCAACCTCAAAAGTGGACTGATTGTTTCTGGTCATTTTTTATAGTAGTGTGACAGAAGATAAGTAGCATTCAGAATAATTCACTATATACTAATAGCTATTTTCTATTTCTCAGTTTCTCTGTTTGAAGAATATTCGGACGTTTCTCACAGCCTGTTGTGAGACATTTGGAATGAGGAAGAGTGAACTCTTTGAGGCTTTTGACCTGTTTGATGTTCGTGACTTTGGGAAGGTAATTGCATTTTATTTTTCTATATTATTTTTATTGGCAAATGTGTGACTAAATTGTTTTAAGTCTTAAATTTGGGTATGTGACATAAGTGGTCTGTATATCTGCATGATATAATTCAACTTTAGGTATAGGTGGCTTAGCAAACAGAAGATAACATATAGAAAACAATAAAAACAAGTAGCATCAACAACTTTACAAATGAATTTAGATTATTTTCCAGATTGAAGCAGTCTAAGGGTAATCTTCTATCCAGAGGTAATTTTAGAAAACAATAAAAACAAGTAGCATCAACAACTTTACAAATGAATTTAGATTATTTTCCAGATTGAAGCAGTCTAAGGGTAATCTTCTATCCAGAGGTAATTTTAGAAAACAATAAAAACAAGTAGCATCAACAACTTTACACATGAATTTAGATTATTTTCCAGATTGAAGCAGTCTAAGGGTAATCTTCTATCCAGAGGTAATTTTTTCTGCTGGTTATATTTGAGGGTAAGAATACCATTATCCATCACTTAAATAGTTTATCTGCACTCAGGTGTGAAGATCCATATTCTTCCACTCCAATCTTATCTATATTTGGAAGGCATCAAATTTTTGAAAGTTAAGGAAGTTCTGTTGCTCTTTGACACTTGGGAAGGTGACTTAGAGAAGACATAAATCATTAAATATTTGCAATTCATTCCCTCCTCCTTCTCTGCCCTTCCCTCCCTCAGTGCTAGAAACTGAAGGCAGAGCCTTGTATCTGCTAGGCAGGTACTCTGCCACTAATCTACATCACCAGCCACAGATATTTGACTAATTCCTGTTGCTTGGTTTTCATCAGATATTTGTTAGATTGCAGTGATACTTTTTACATAGAAATTGTTTTAATATTTACCATTATTGTGTACATTAAATGCATGTACATGTTAAGATACTGGTGAAAGAAGACATTCTTTCAAAAGTTACAGTCATTTATTATGAAGCGATTGGGCATGATATTAAACTCCTTGCAAGTAAGGAACCATGAAAAAGTCAGGTAACCAAGAAAAAAGTCAGGTATTCCTTGCTGACACAGTTGCACTATGAAATTAAGCACATAAGAAGGGAAAAACAAAAGCTAAATGACATTGAGAAGTTGCCCTTACTCTTTAATTCAGGTGCCAGTATCTTGCCAAAATGATAGGAATGATAGTTTGATTTCCAAACTGTAATATTTTGGTGATAAAATGAAAACCAAACAATGGATTGATCTGCTTGACAGTGAGAATAAATAGCACAAACTTGAGATGCAAACATAGGAAACTTGATGTTGAAAAATATCAAAGATGGGGAAACTGTTCTGTGTGGGGAGATTGAAGGTCTGGATTCTCTGTCTGGTCTTGACTCAGATTCATTTTGTGATCTTTAAGAAATCAACCCAGCTGCTAGCTTGGATGGAAATGAGTGTAATATGGTTTCTAAGGTCTGTTTATCTGTAAAATGCTGTGATTCAACTGTCTTGGGGTCCGAAATAAAAATGATTGAGGATAAAATATGACAGGCAAATAAGGAACCGAAAGCCAGGCCCTTAGTAGGGAAATGGAAGCACATTTGTTTATGGCCATAAAATACAGGCACGTAGACGAAGAGATCAAATAGAAGCTCAGGTGAGGTGGATGCTGCTTTGACCTTGAAAAATCCCTGTTTGTAGTCTTCTTTGGTCCTTTCTCTAAGCCCATTAAAAAATCCTTGATTTTCACTTCTTTTGGGGAAATGAAAAATGAAAATGATTTGGGGAAATGCAAAAAAGACTTGACTTTGTAAAGGTCATTAAAGAGCTATTCATTTTTCATTAAAGTTTGCAAAAAATGGTGCTGATAAAGATTGGGAAATTATATAAATACTTTAAAAATGCCTGTGTTTTAATTGTTTGCCAGATTGATTAAACAGTGGAAGCCTTATAGGAGGGATGAGATTCCAAAGCAATTGAATGTAATAGAATAAACTCTATGCTCTTTAGGGATTAATATATTTTTGGTTACTTAAAATACTTTGGCTGTGCTAAATCAGATAGAAGTAACTTAGGATCGTGATTTAGAACTTTAATCTGTACTTCTACTTTAAATGTACAAATGGTTTTGCTACTGCCAAGATTGGTGGAGCTATCACTTTAGAACTCTCTTTGACCTAAAGAAAACAACTGCAAGTAAGAGAACTTGTGATAGCACTCTATCATTTCCATGCTACTACTACCAGGTATCTTTTCACTCTTCATATCTATGTTACTTTTTAAATTCTCATAATAGCCTTATGAGGTAGGTGCTATTATTTTCCTTGTTATACCAATTAGAGAGTCTACTCACCATATCACATATCCCGTAGGGGTTGGAGCAATGATTTGAACCCAGTTTTGGCTGATTCTGTCTCACTTTACCATAGTGCAGACATTCACGTGGCCATAACATGTACCAGTGCAATCCAAGGTACATTGTCTGCGTTAATGTACTTTTCTTATCATTCCTACTGTGTGAGTACTATTATTGTCCCTATTTATGGATCCTAGTTTAGGAATGATGGAATTAGAGTAATTCATGTGGTTCTGAATAGTTAAGTAGAAAAAGTAATTTGGATAGAGTGTTAATTCAGAAACAATGATTTCCGATATGGTGAATATAAATTTTAACAGGATTTGGATAGGCCTATAGCCTTTCATTCCTTAGGATTTAGTTGAATTTTCAGTCAGTTGAAAATGGGCAGTATCTATGTGCCTCGATTCATACAAATAGTGAAATCTAGAATTCATGTATATACAGCATCTTTTTTGCCTAGGAATATATTGTAATAACAGTACCTGATACTTTTATAGCAATTTTTTTGGTATTTTCAGGGTGCTTAATATTACTGACCTCATTTGATTCTTGTACTAGTTCTTGTAAAGACAGCAAGCATGTGTTCCCCTTGTTCAGATGAAGAAACTGCAATACCAGGAGGTTAGATGGTGACTTTAAGTCTCCTTGCTTGGGGATAGGAATGGGTTCGCGAGCTTGGGTATTCTCACTTTTGTTGTGTGCTGTTTTGGGTCCCACTGCTTTGTGGATGGTCAGGGAAAAGATTGAATTTACAGGAGAAAACTGAGGAATTTGCAAACTTAACACAAGTGATCTGTTTCTTTAGATCTAATTATGTTTTATTTGTAGAAGGAAAGGAAAGATTAGAATACTGCATTAGTTGGTATGATTATGGTTAAAGCGAATAGTTGTAAATAGACAAATGCTTCATGATTTTTGCCTATGCACATGCCTTCAATTTTTAGCTCTCTTCCCTGCCTTTCCCGATGTATTCTGCTCCTTAATCTTTGTCCAAGCTCTCCTTAGAGTTTGGGTTCAGGGAATCTGTTTTGAATCATAGACCTAACATGGATTTCTTTTCTCCTGGAAATTTACAAAATTCTGGAAAAAATGTTAATCACCACAAATGAATGCTAATTTTTCTTTTGTGAGATAGTGAAGAGCACTTTAAAAGGGTTTGTGATAATTTTGACTTTGAGCATTTCTTTTAATTTCTGGAACTGAACTCTTCTTTCAATGTTAATTCATATCATACTCAACCAACATCAACAAAAATTAGAAAAAAAAATATATATTTAGTTACATGTAGGTGAGAAAGGAGGTTAGTAACTTGAACTTGTTTAGAGCTCATTAGAGGCCTGGAGGTTAAATGTGATGCTGCTGCTCAGGGTTCTGAACACTGAATAAAAGGTGGAATTCTCAGCTGAGACCACAGAGTCTTCTTCCTGCTTTTCAGTGAGGGACATGTGGGTGCCTTTTAAGTATCCTTACTGCTCCTCTTTGGCTTTGGACTTACAGTTAGAAAAATCATTCATTTTCTGTTAAAAAAGATGAGTCATTTTCTGGCTTTCTGGTAGCAAAAGTGACTAAAATCTTGTTAGCTTTTTTGCTTAAGAAATACAACTTTAAAAAAAAGTGCCCCCTTCACCATATAGTCTGAGTAATATTAGAAATTACTAGTTAAATTACTTTTTGGTCTCACAATAGTAACTGTAAATTTGCTCACTTTCATGCTGCATGTAAGTGATTTTTCTTCTATGACTGTCATTTTTTGATTAACATTCTTTCTGTTTGGAAATGTTGCCTCCTGAGCCATCTGTTGGAACATTCACAGTGCAGAAGCACATGGGATTTTCTTTAATAGGATCATTTCTACAAGTAATAGAAATCAGGCTGCTGCTGCTTTCCAGATGAGTATCTGCAGTTAGTTCCTTCTCCTGCTTCCAGTTGCCCACAGACTTCACAGAAGTCTTTCAAGAATTATAAAGCACCTTGCAAATGCAAGGAGATGTATTTTTTTTTGAAGCAAAGAGAATTTAAATGGTATTGAGTCAATTTTAAAGTTTTAAGCAGGACAAGCACTGTCAAACATATTCAAAACATCAGTTTAGCGATGGGGCAGGGATAGAGGTAAGAATATTACTGAGAGACATTGATTTATGTTTTGGTTAAGAACATTGTTTCTGAGTTCTCAGGTTGAATTCTGATGTGTTCCTTACTAGGCTGTGATCTTGGGCAGGTAATTTAACCTCTCTGAGCCTCAGTTTCTTCACCTATAAGTTGAGATCAGGTGAGTATTAAATAACATGTAAAGTTCTTAACTGAGTGTCTAGGTCCAAGGTTAGGGTTCAATAAATAGCTGCTTATACTCTGTTATCATTACCACTATTTTTTAATGGGCTTGAGAGTTGTTGGTAAACAAAGAGATTGAATTTTGAATTAAAAGCAAGAACTAATAATATTGGAGGGGTGAGATTGAGAAAAAATTTCTATCATTGATCTGTCTTATTCCACAAAGTCATCTTTTCTCTCCCCTTTTGTGGCTTTGCTTCCCCTTTGAGAAAACACCTTTTTCCCTTTTTCAGTCCTGCTGTTTGGGTAGTTTGATCGATTAGGATCTCCCAGGCCTTTCACCATAGTTACGGGGTTTGGAGGTTGGTGAGTCACTTAGTTGGGAAGAGTACGCTGTGTTGAGCCATGTGCAAGGGCAGTTTTCATTCCCTTCTGCTTCCTAAGTTTGTGGATGTGGTCTGTGAGGCACGGAGGAGCGCTACAATCTCGTTACCATATTCAGCTTCAGGACGGACCCAGTTCCGAGGGATCAGAATGGAAAGAGAGCTGAGGGACACAAAATGAGGCTGGGGTCACGCTATTCCTAAAGCCAAATGCATGGACTTTTCTGTGACATACTCCAGTGCATTCTTCTTTTTAATTCTTTGAGCCATTTTTGTTAGTTCTGTCAACCAAGAATGAGAAAAATCTAAGGGATTCACTTTGTTTCATGGGTCAGATGATTGTAGGTGTGTAGAGATGCTTTTTCTTTCTTTCTTTTTTCTTTTTTTTTTTTTTTTGAGATGCTTTTTCTTTTATTCCCCAAATTCCATGCAACTTGGAGACCATTTGTTAGTTTTTAGGGTTGCTGTGGTATAATAAAGAGGAGCTGTGAAGACAGGGCTCTAGAACTTCTTTGTTTTACAGTGTCTAAGTAATCATGTAGAACTAAAGTCCCAGCTTTGTGGTAAATGTTTTCTTCTTCTTGCCATTGACTCGAGGAATATCAAAGGTCCTCAGGCTTGAAAGATTCTCAGTACTCGGGCATCCCTCATGTGTCTGTCTCTCCTTTATGGGGATGAATGCCTGCCTTGTCAGACTGGGAACCTGCCTTCTCGAGACTGAGGCTCTCAGTTGTGTATATATTTGGGCCCAACAGAATGATTTGAAAATGACTGAAACCACAGGACAAAAAGGAATTAAAAAGCCTTCTAAGTCTTTCACCTGGAGTTGAATGAGGCCAAGATAGTCATTGATTTGGATAAGTTGTTCTTTTAAGAAGTTAGAAAATCCTGTAGGATTCTATGTGACCTGAATTGCCACTTTACTAGCACAAGTAGAGCAATGGGGCTGAGAAAATCATTTTCCTCTCTACCTACTTTAGTTTGGGCAGCACCCTAAGGATGTTGCTCCTTCTCTTGCCCTGAGAGAGGTAGAAAATAAAATAACAAAGACCCAGGAAATCTTTGAAACCCGAGGTGAGAAAGCACATGCATTTTGGCTCTCCAGGGCTGACCTTCAGTCACTTTTTCCCTACCCGAACCTTATTAAGGGTTCATTAATGTGCACTACATCTCATATGTAGAATTAAGATCAGAGTGAATTCTGGGACAGGCACAAGTGTTGAAAGCCCCTGAGATGACTCAGCACCGTATCAATCATTCCTGTCAATCTTAGCCCAAAGACCTAATGGGAGGTACCTGTGCTGGGGTACACATCCTTTAAATTGCAAAAGCCTGATTTATCTATGTGCTGTGCTTTTTACTTTCCTGTCACCCTAGCACCGCTTTTCTGTTCCTGCCATATTTTTTGTTGGCAAGGATTTTCTCTGAGCACATTTTCCCCTGATCTTCAATAAATGTAGCTGCTTTTCACTTACTGTTGACTGTGTGCTTGAAATTCTTTGCTCATCCTACCCAGAGCCTAGAATTTATCTGCGGAATCCATCCGGCATCACCACCCTGATCCATACTTCCTTGGTCTATAAATGGGATAATAATTTCTAACATTGAAGATTATTGTGAAAATAGGATTAAATTACATAAAATGCCTAGGTGATTGCTTAAGAAATGATTGAGTAAATGAGTATAGTTCTAGCCTGGAACTTGGAGTGTGAATATGTGTAAGGTCAAAAAGAAGATCATAGTGGTACTTTCTTAAAACTATTTATTTGGCTTGATCCTTTCTGGATCAGATTATTATGAAAGTTCTAACAGGTCTGTGTGTACGTACATGTGTACACACCTATGGTTATTTGTATTTTATGTTGTCCTTGACTTTTATGATAAGAATGTTCCATTTGATTCTTTTTTTTTTTTTTGCATAGACATTTCAGTTGGGAGATCTATAGTGCAGCTTTCCTTGAAGGTGGTTGATGGCCTTAAGTTCAGCAAGTGATTTTTCTTTCCAGGATGTGAACGAAATTAGCTGCTACATCAGAGTAGATTCCAGGTAGGGAGGGGGTGGTTTGGTCTGTTAGCACCTTAAATACATTGCCACCTAAAAATATCTTTGAGCTTGCTGTGAAAACCAAGGGGTGCATGGCTAACTTAGCATAGTAAAGAGTTTTTAAATAGTTTGTGCAATGGAAATTCCCAGTTGTTGATTCTGTCTACACCAGTAGGTGTTGGTACTTTCCTCCTCATATAGCTTGTTAGCAGAGCCATGCTGCGATCAAGCTGTCTTTACATTGAGATCTTACATTTATGAACTGTCCCTTCAGCCTCATACTGTCTGATGAGACTGCTCGGGTGGCCTCCTACAGTCTGTGTTTTTGCTTTTTACCTCCCAGCCTGGCATCGTGGCCAGAGCGTGTGCCTGGGGCGGATGGGCCTCCTCCCGCCAGCCTGTGCTGTAATGCCAGGTGGTCTCTAGCATCTTGTATCTGATTGATTGGTTAATCTTCACATCCTCATTCCCTGTTTCTAGTCCTTGAGCATGCTGGGAATCTCACCCTTCAAAGCTCCACTTGCATACCCATACAACAATACTTGACAACTGGTAGTGATTTATATTCTTCGAGGTGTGTACCTGGCTTTCCCACTCATGAGAAATCTTTCCCAGTGGTGCATATTTTAATCTTAGCACCCAGGGAGGTTGAGGCAGGATGATTGCAAATTCCAGCAATTGCCCCCTGAGCAATTTAGCTACTTAGTGAGACCCTGCATTAAAAGTAAAAAATAAGTTGATAAAGGGGCTGCGGGTGTAGTTCAGTGTGAAGGTCCTACTGATACCACAAAAAAAAAAAAAAAAAGCTCATCCTGTCATCCCAACCAAATGCTGCTGAGCTTTCTCCTGGGTGCAGACGCCCCAGGGCATTCACCTTGGATGGCTTGAAAGAGCCTCATTGACTAGTGCATGCATGTTGATGAACAACTATTTATGCAACCAGGATGAATCATCTTGGCATATAAATCTCTCTTTTTATAATTTCTTGCTTGGATTTTTTTTTTTTTTTCAGTACTGGGGATCAAACTCAGTGGTGCTTTGTGCTGAGCCACATTCCTAGCATGTATTATCTATCTATCTGTCTGTCTGTCTATCTCTGTCTATCTGTTGACAGTAGGTTAATTTGCAACTCAGCCTGCTGAGTAGCCTGGTTTGGACATCACTCTTAATAGAAGTTTCACATTTCTTTCTTAAAGTATTTCCCACCCTAAATTCTTCAAAATCCTCTGAGGTTTATGCAGTACATAGGGCTCTAGTCAGAGTTGCTTCCAAGTCCCATATGGAACTGGATCTGTAGTTGACTGCCTACTAGCACGGTTTTGTTGAAGGCTGATCCTGCCTGGTTCCTGGAGTGGCTGTTGTTCTCTGGTTCTGCCCTTTTAGCTCCAGCACTGCTCAGCCCATGCTACCTAAACTGGTTTCCTCCACTCTTGTAATATTTTAGCCTCTGTATGGTGCCTTGCAGTGTCCCATTTGCAGTGAATTTTCTTAAGAAACTCCTTGTGTCCTTTTCTGCCAGCAATCTTGGGTCAGGTCCTCCTTGTCTAGCCTGTCCAGTATACCAGCTTTTAGTACTCAAAGAGTGGCATCTGAGATCTCTAGTCTCTTTCCAAAGACTCTGGACTTTACCTGCCATTAGCCACCTTCCAGCCTAGGGAGGAATAATGTAAGGTGTCACCTTCCCCTGGCCCACAAAGGCTTCCTTTAATTTGTCTTCCTGAGAAGTGCAGGCTTGTCTGTGTTTACATAACTGAGGGAGAGTTTTACCCTGATTTCTTCTTGAATAAAGAAAGCTTGTTCCCAGGCCTGCTTTGCGTCAACGTAGCAGAGAAGGAGGATACAGCTTCTTGCAGCCTTCTCAATATATGTATCTGGGTGGCTGCTGACACAGTCTGCATTATTAGCACTATTCCTTTCCTTTGTTTTCGGACAGCACTGACCTTGTTACCAATCTCTGCCATCTGTCTCACTTTCTTAGGGGCACTTAATGTCCGGCACATTTCCCACTTTTACTGCATCTTACAGAATTCTAGCACCTGAGCTATACAGAGATCATTCTTTACAATTTAGTGTTTATTCAAATTCATTTTCTGTTCTGCTTTCTAATTTATGTTATTGAGCCAGTTGAATAAATTCTTCATTATTCTCTACCTAAATATAGTCAAAAACCATTTCAGAAATACTTTCCTGAAGAGCCCCATTGACCTAAGAAATGTTAACAGGAAGCTTTGGGGAAAAATTCATGTTCAAATAAGTTTGATAAATGCAGTATATTATGTCTAGATGATACAATATAACAAAGACACAGACAAGTCATGCTGTGGAGAAAATAATCTGGGATTTCTCAAATTTGCATATGATTAGCTGTGTCAGTATCACGTGATTATTTCAAACTTTCTATGTAAAAACTCATAGCCTTTTTTCCTCTTCAAACTTACTTCAGTTTGGATAAAGCTATTTGTTTGCTCACCTGCTAGAAACAAAACAGGAACAAATGCTTTTTCTTTAACCGTACTTGCTTTTGTCTTATGAAGGCATTCATCATTAGAATTATTGCAATAGTCTTTAAGGGTCTTCTTCCCTTCATTTCTAATCACTCCAGACTAATCTTCAGCATAATCTTCCAAAACTGCAAATCTGATAATTTGACTCATATATAAAACATGACAGTGGGTCCCTGTTGCTTATAAGAGGATAAATGCCAAACTTGAAAAAAAAAAACAAAAAACAAAAAACTCTACAAGGTCCTGCATGGTCAGGTTCCTGCTTGCCTTTCTGTCTTTCTTGTTTTCCTATCCCCATAAAGTCCTTTACTTCAGTCCTGCGAAATTACTAAAGTTGTCATGACTCACCAGATTAATATTTTCTTTTCCTGGAACGCACCTTCCTCCCCATATCTCTTAGCCCTCTGTCTTTAGAGACTAGTTCGAGGCCACTCACCCACCCCTGCTTTTTCTGAGAAAGTGTGCTTTATCCAGTGCTCTGGGCTTAGTTGGTTCTTGGATGTATTGAATTCCCCTAAGCCTGACTTTGTTGACTTGTCTCTGTGATTCTCTCACTTCCAACTAGGAGCTTCGTCCTCTTCCTCTGCCACACACAAACTTGACCTGGACATATTAAATTGGCTTTCTTCCTCAGCTCATTCTCAGATCCTGAGGTTAAGTCAAACTGGGTTTCGCACTGCCACGTGACTTGTGTACGGGAAAATTAACCTCTCCAAGCCTCCACATTTTGATCTGAAAAACGATCTTGACTATGACCCCTACTTTACAGATTTGTAGTAGGACGTGTGAATCCTACTTCAGTAAATCCTTGTGAGCTAGTCCTTTAGGTCTCAGTTGCTTTAACTCTGAAATCCTTTTGATTCTAAAATGCCACTAACTGGCAAAGGTACTATGTATACATTGCATTCTATAAAGTAATGCTTCACTTTGGTAATTCTTAGTTGTGTACTCTTCTCAGAAAGCACCTAGTTTCAGCTTTTTCCTTTAGTCTGAGTCTACTCCATGTTTTAGTAACATTGACAGCCTCTTAAACTTGAAAACTTTCAGAGAATTATTAAGACTTTTTGTGTACTTCTACTTTTGAAGGGGCAGGCATTCTAAAAAGATAAAGCATGATAAAGAATTATACTTCGATTTTGCATCCCCTTTTTGTTACGTACTGAGAATATTATTTACAAAACTAGAAATCTAGTTTGAGAATTGAAATTGAACTTCCCTTTGCTCCACAGATCAAGCAGTGTATCTTTGGGTAGCTTTTTCCCCAACTTTTTTTTTTACTGAATTCCTAATACACCTGTAAATATGCACATAGGTACAGGTTTATAGATACAACAAGACATATATATCTATAGACATTTTCTGTAGTAACTTACTGAACTTTATAAATGTATGCATACATATGTGATTTTTTTTTTTTTTTTTTTTTGGTGCTGGGGATCAAACTCAGGACCTTGTACTTGCGGGGCAAGCACTGTAACCACTGAGCTAAATCCCCAGCCCCTACATATGTGATTTTTAAAAAAAGATATATTGCTATAAATCCTCCCTCAAAATACTCCCCCTCACTTCAAACAGACTTATCCCATCCTTCTTGCCACTTTCTGGAGCAGTCCTGGAAGTCTTCTTGTGTGAGTATCTTTATGAAGTGTGATCAAAAGTACAATGAATGCTGATGTCGAGTGCCATTCAAAGGAAAAGCAGGCTCATAACATCATTACAGTGTGTCCTCGTTCATCTCATTCACCAGCTCTGGCACTGTGCGACTTCTGGTTCTTTCCTCAAAGTCAAAATGACCATGAAAAGTAAATGTGTTGAATTGATTCAGGACACTGAGGCAGCCAAGACAGTGCATCTAAAGACACTCATGAAAGAGGACTTCTGAACTGCTTCAGAATGCTTCAGAATGTGGCAAGAATGATAGGATGAATGTGCTCAAAGTGAGGGGGGAGTATTTTGAAGGGGGTTAGTGATGTGTCTTTTACTATAACAAATTACAAAAAATTTTTAAACATTCACTGTATTTTTGATCACACCTTGTATATATAATATAAGCTCTTTCAAAGAAGCTTTAAAACCAAAGATACTTTTAATCTTCTCTTTAAGAAAAGCATCATATTGTAGAAGATATAAGTAATTAAATAAATGATTACAACATAACATGTATTCTGGAGGAACACATGAAAGGGATCAACTCTTCCCAAATACGGGTATGGAAGATGCTGTGGTAAATATAGAGAGAAAAAATAGGAGGGGTGCTGTGCTTGCTGTTATTTATTAGGCACTTATCTTTGCTTTGTCTTATATAGTCATTTTGCTTTGGCCTTCTAACAGCCCTGTTATGTTGGTATCGTCCCCATTTTATGGCTGGAAAAACTAAAGCCATAAAAATAAATTAGAGATTGTAGCTACAGGAGTGTGGATCTGAAGCTGTCTCTATCTAACATCGGGGACATCAATGACTTACTGCTCTGCTTCCAAGCAGAAGTAGGAAGGGCGCTTTTCTGTAGAAGGCAAGTCAGACAGGAATGTACAGAAGGGAATCCACGTGGACGTGGGGATTCCGTGGGCCATCCTTGTGTGAGCCATTCTGCACTTGGGCCAGGCACCCTGTCAGTGAAGGAGGCTGTAGTGGACGGTTGTGATGCTAGCTGCAGGGAGGGAAGTCTCAGACTGCCACAGGCTTGACACAGACCTTTACTAGAGCAACAGCAGAAGGGGCCCAGAACTTGAGAATGTTTGGGTGTTCAGAGATTGAGGTGAGCAGTGAGAGGGTTAGGGAGATAGAAGAGGAACTGTGACCCCGGGATGACTTCAGAGCAAGTATTTTAACTGCAAGAAGAAAGTATGGAGCAGGAGCAGGTGCAACCTACAGTGGTTTTTGCTTTTTTTTTTTTTTTTTGGTGCGGAGGATCGAACTCAGGGCCTTGTGCTTCCAAGCCAAACACTCTAACCACTGAGCTAAATCCCCAGCCCGGTATTTTATCTGTTGTATTTTTTTACATGTTTTTGCTGTATCAGGGCATTCTAAAATTTCCCTGTATTCATTTCTGGATGTTCTTTTTTCTTCTGTTTTTTGTTCTTGCTTATTATTTAGTGAAAGCTTGGTCCCTGGTAGAATACCTAGAAATGCTGGTTTCATTATTTATTTTTAAAATGGAAATAATTTTTGTGTGGTAAGAAACTTTCTAGGAATATTTGACTGCATTTTCAAGGCTATAGTACACACATGCTTACTAGTACAAACACTCTCCTTCTCAGCCTTAGCTGTTGGGCCACATCACATCTCAACTATGATCGGAGATCCTTGACCCCATCCCATTGGTTTAAGCCTAAGGCGTAGTTTATCCACATTACATATGGAATCTATGAGTCTAATTTCTTCCAAGAAGCTATTGAATATGACGAATGAGAAACCCACAGGGAGACTTGGTTCACTCCAGTGCACGATATTTTTATAGCCAGTTTACTATCTATGTAAGCAGTGGTGCAGAAGTCAACGGTCTTTTGTTTTTTTATTTTATTTTTTCTTATTTTTACCAAGAACATGTATTTGTACATTGTATACATAATGATCATAATCAACATGGTTATTTTGTACCTGTACATGATACATCTTGGTTCCCCCCCTCTTCCCCTCCCCTCCCTTCCATTCACCCACCCCTCCCTATTTGCAACAAGTGTAGTTACACTTTTCCATTTTTTCCCCTTTCATCTTACTTTTCTTTTAACTTTCTTCTTTATCCCCCTTTTCCCTATCTAGTTCTCTCTTTTGAATACTATCTCTCTCTTTTTTTTTAAACACAATATCTATTCTATCCCTTTGTCCTTATTTACACTTATGGTTTCTCATATCAGAGAAACAATTCGATGTGTACTAATAAGTGTCTGATTTATTTCACTTAATAGTATATTCTCCAGGAACATCCATTTACATACAAATGACTCTAGTTTATCCTTTTTTTATGGCGGTGTAGTACTCCATTGTGTAGAAAAACCACATCTTCTTTAGCCATTCATCAGTTGTTGGGCATTTAGGTTGTTTCCAAGACTTAGCTATTACAAATTGTGCTGCTATGAACATGGTTGTGCATATATCACTGTGATATGAT
>PVJO010002763.1:0-35980 GCA_004026905.1 Hystrix cristata | reverse complement strand
TACCAACAGTGGAGGAGGGTTCCTTTTTCCCCGCAGCCCCGCCAGCACTTGTTATTGGTTGATTTCTTGATAATAGCTGTTCTTTCTGGAGTGAGATGGTATCTTAGTGTTGTTTTGATCTGCATCTCTCGAATGACCAATGATGTTGAACATTTTTTCTTATATTTATTTGCTATTTTTATTTCTTTATCTGAGAAATGTTTATTCATTTCAGATGCCCATTTTTGGATAGGGTCTTTAAATTTGGGAGGTTTGATCTTTTTGAGTTCTTTATATATTCTGGATGTTAGACCTTTGTCTGAGGGACAGCTGGCAAAAATTTTCTCCCAGTCTGTGATTTTTCCCCCTATTCTATTAGTAATTTATTTTGCCGTGCAAAAGCCTCTTAATAGGATGTGGTCCCAAGCATCAATTCTTTGAATTGTTTCCCGTGCAGTCTGAATTTTATTCATAAATTTTTTTCCAACCCCTATGTCTTGGAGAGTTCTTCCTATTTTATTCTCCAAGAGATTTATTGTTTCTGTTTTTATGTTTAGATCTTTGATCCACTTCGATCTTAGTTTAGTACATGGTGAGAGACAAGTATCTAGTTTTAGTTTTCGGCATGTTCAATGGTCTTTTGACTAATGTACCCGCTTATTTATTTCCTGTGCTATTTTCTGAGTTTATTCTCCATGGTGTTTGGAAAATGGCGCATGCACATCTGTAGGAATAAAGGAGTGTTGGCATTAGCTTCCCTTACTCATGAGTGGGACACTTGGGGGTGGGATTGGATGAATGCTCTCTCTTGTACAGGATTAGGTAGAGGAAGTGTACACCAGGAGTGATATGAGCACCAGACAACTGCAGGAAACGACGTTTGGCAGCTAATGCAGCTGTGTGGAGTCTGACATGGAGGCTTCCTCTACACAGAGCTTAGTTTCTGAGTCACTTGTTTTCCACTAAAAACACGTGTGTCTTTGGATGACTCCATTAGAGAAATGTTAGTTGATGACTGGCCTTTCTGTGGTTGCTTCAATACCAGTTGTAATGCCTTTTGTATGCAAAATATTCTGCTGATTTAACAAAGTGTCTCAGGAGCAGTGGTGTCAGCATGGGCCAGTGCATAGAGTAGCCAGGAGGCATCAGGTTAGAATGAATGGATGGATAGCTTTTACATCTTCTAAAATATTTCCCGTGGCAGTGTGTACGCATATGTGTACACAATTTTGTGTGCAGTGGCCTCAGTGGTTCTAGATACATGCTTCACCTTGCTTCTCTTGTCCTGTGCTTCTGCAGAGAATATGAAGGATGATGTTTACTACTACTGAGTGAGCAGGTGCCTTGTAATTGCATGGTAAACCATTTCCACTTCTTTTTAAAGTAGCTGAATATTCATAATTCATCTTAGACAAGTCAGTTACTCAAAATCGGTTTTATTAGACTATGGGAATACCTAAGACACCATTTTTATTGGTCAGTCTAATTAAAGTTTTGCTGGTGACTGATAGCATTAGGTGTGGATTAAGTAGAGTAGTAAAAACACAAGAAGGCCAGATTCAGGATGGAATTATTTGGCATCTGCTCCTTATGTCTGGAACTGTAACAGGGATTCTTTAGCAAAGTCACTGCTAGTTTTTTTCTAATTGCCTTAGGCTATTGAGAAGACACAACTGAAAATTTGTATTTATTGACCACTAGGTAAAAAGTGCAATTTTGTAGGGAGATAGTAACTTTAAATTTCATGGCATTTAAGCAAAATTACTGTAAACTGTAATGATAAAGATGGGAGTGGGTGTACACCTGCAATCCCAGCATGCTGGGAGGCTGAGGCAGGCGGATTGTAAAGTGAAGCCCAACCTGGGCAATCATGTGAGACGTCTCAAATTAAAAAAATAAGTAAAAGAAAAAAAAAAGGCCTGGGGATGTAGTTCAGTGCAGAGGCCTGTGTTTAATTCCCAGTAAAACACACACACAAAAGAAAAAAAAATATATATAAAGATGAAAAGGAGATGGCATATATTAGAATTGGTGTTTCAAAAAACTGTAAAAGGATTTTCAGCTTTGTTGTAACTTGGGTTTAGATTAGGAGACTGCATCGAAGGATTTTTTTTTTAAATATATATAATAGACATTCAGATAGATAAGTGATATGATGCAGGTAATTCCTTTAGCTACATGCTTTAGAGTCATGATTGGAATTCTTCCTATAGACTGAATGATTTCTCCTGATGGTGCAGAAATTTCCTAAGGAGAAACTGTTTCCATTATGAATCCAATTATTATATAATGGATGATTTATAAAATTATCAGTAATGATAAATGGTAATTTATCTTCCTTTTTTGGCTACTGGTTCTGGAGTAACTCAGAATTAATTTCTAATTATACCGGACAGTCATTCAAGTACATGAAAGTTTTCTAATTCTCTAATCTTTTTTCTTAGAGGGACATAATGAAAATGAACATAGTCTTGATTTTTTTCTTTATAATCTTTTTACTCCTAAGAATGATTTGAGATATCACGACAACATATACACAGCAGGGCACTTACAGTTTAAGAAATTTAGGAATGAAACAGATTAGACACCATGTAGAGGAAGAGATACTGTTATTGTAGAAGCCAGTTTGAGGATTACATTGATCTCCCAGCTGCCTTTGAGTCAGGAAAAAGAACCAACAGATTAATCCAGAAGTGAGTTTATGACCTTGAAGACTTTGTGCCCAGGGAAATTTGGACAAAACTTTGTTGGAAGCTCAAATACTGAAAAAAAAAATTGAAATAACCAAGTATGTTGAAACCTAGAAAGATTGCTACAAAGACTGCTTATATTTATCCTTTTTTAAAAAAATTAACATGGTTAACAAAAGTAATTTTTTAAAATTATTATAAATACATATAATGTTATTGCTGAACCATTTCCAAGTAAATTAGGCAACGTGGCATTTTCCTTCTAAATACATCAAGTTTTATAGCTGTCGGAATAAAGTTCTTTTCCTACATAACCACATTTATCACATGTAACAAAATGAATAATAATTCTCTACTATCATTTAGTATGTAGATCAGACTCAAATTTCATTACTTTTCCCCAAAATATCTTTTATAGCTGTTTGTTTTGCTACATATATTCTCTTTAATTGAAGGAATACATACAATTAAATACATACAAATTTACATACAAATTTTAATACATAAATGCACTAACTTTAAATTAACATTCTATAATATGTGTATATTGGTTTAGAGCAGTGAGCCTACCATCCATGTGAGGATCCTGAACATTGATCTTACATATGCTATTATTTACCACATAAAGCCTCTTAAGTGTAAAACATCTCTTAATATACTTAATTCTATCTAATAAAATTGTTGCTTTCTACTTCTGTGACCTAAAGTTTCTATTGTCTGAAAACCCTTTAACCTTGGTTTTATACAAGTGTGTGTATCCCCAGTCAGACATTTTGACTTATTTTGGATCTTATTGAGAATTTAACCAGTTTATGAGTAAGATAATTCATTTTTACCTTTATCAGTGCTTCCTGGCTATATTTCTTTTCCTACTTTTTCTTAGTTTTTTTACTTTTTTTTTAAATTCCAAAATCTTAGAATATGTATATTCTATTTTTTCCACAACTCAAGGATAAATTGACTTAAACGAATTATTATATAATGTAGTAACTACCATTTTTTCTCAATTCAGTTTATCAAAGTTTTGTCCACACCTCTCCTACTAATGCTTTGGAAATTTTTTTCTAACACTATACACTATTAGTATTAACATTATGGACAAATTTGCTAGTTTCTTTCTTGTGTTATTAAACATAAGAGAAAAGTGTACTATTTCCCAATTTTGTCAAATTAACATTTAGAATGTGTTTACTGTACTTGTCCTGTCCACAGTGGTAAAGCATTTTTATTTTACATACATTTGGCTTAATGTGCATTTTTATTTATTATACTGCATGACAGAAATAAAACAGTATTTATTTGCCCAATACCATGAATATTTGGCATGCTTTTTGGTAGTTTAAAAGTATATAAACTCATCTTTTACATGTAGCTTACGAATCTGTTTTTGCATTTTAAAATTGTTACATACAATTTTAGACCTCATGCTTCTTCACTAGTTTTAATGCTTATCATCATCAATTCTACCATACAATTACCTCTCTAATTTTATTTGTAATTCATATTCACTGTTGGCTGCAGTAAATCATTCAGCAGTTGTTTCAGAGATGGTTCTTGGTTGATAGACTTTTCTTTTTTTTTTTTTTTTTTTTTTTTTTTTTTTTTTTTTTTTTTTTTTTTTTTTTTTTTTTTTTTTTTTTTTTTTTTTTTTTTTTTTTTGATAGACTTTTCTTAACCCCTGGATATCTGAGAATGTCTTCCAATCTGCTTCATACAGAAATAGTAACTAGGCAGGGTGTATAATTCTTGGTTCAAACTTATTTTCCCTTAAAATTCTGTAGATATCATTTCATCATCTTCTGGCATTTAGAATTGTAGGAGGAAAATCTGAGGTCACCTTGATTTTTGCCCTTACATGTAACTTGCTCTCTCTGAATGGATCCGTGTAAACATTTTCTTTGCTCTTGAAATTTAAAAAAGTCACCAGGGTATGTCTAGGTGGTGTTTTCATTAAATTTTCAAGGTACCATGTAAGCCTTTTCCATTTGTGGGCCTACTTTGTTCTTTAACTCTGGAAATTTTTCTTCTCTTAGCTCCTTAATTACCGTTTCAGATTCATTTGCTTTGTCCTCTGTTTCAGATATTCCTGTTACTCATAGATTGTATATTTTGAGTAACTCTAAGTGTCTCTTTTTCTCTTCTTTTTTTAATCTTTTGCTATTTTCTCTTCATTCTCTGAGGGTTTCCCTCAGTAATTTGATATTGTGACCAATCTTCCTTATGTGTTTCCATTAACTCTCTCAACTCCCAGAAATACTCCAAGTGCTCTAATATTATTTACTTATCATTGAGTCTATGTCTTTGATGCCCTCTCCTATTGGATGTTTAGCACTTTCTATCTCTTCTATGTATATCAGTGTATCCATTTCAAGGGGAGACATTTTCTTCTTCACTTATGCACTATTAATTTCTTCTAAACTGTGGCATTATGACCTTTTCAAGACTCTCTTCAGCCTTGGGGTCCAAAAATTAAGGTCTTCCAAAGCACCAAATGAAGTTGAAAAACTTGCAAAGCCTGTTTTAACTTAACAAGGATTGCATCAATATTTAGATACTTGGTTGTCATGTCCCATAAGTCAAGAAACAATGTTTTCTGTAGCAATTTTATACATATTTTGTTTTGAAATTAATTTTCTGATAAGCTACTAACAGTGATGACCATTTCTGAGAGGTTGTGTTGAATTTATTCTACTGTCCTTTGAGTTTAGAATAAAGCTTGAATTTCTAATATAGGGGATTTTTAAAAGACTTGGCTGCACTCACAGTATAAGGGGCTCAGTAAATGCTTTTGTAAGAATTGAATATTTTAAATCCTATGATGCTGAACAGTTTACAAGTACTTCAGGACTGTTACCTGCCAAGCACTTGATCGGCCATCCAGAATTATTCATTGTGTTTTGATATATGCTTCTGGATAAAAAGATCAATAAAAAACATCCTGTCATGAAGAAACTCCCCAGAAGTTTTTGAGGTAATCTTAGGAATTGGAGTTCTAAGATTTTTATCTGACTTAGCAAAACAAAAAAACCCAAAGCAAAAATACCCCCAACCCCAAACATATCTAAAAAGCATTTATTTAAACCTTGTCAAAAATGTTAGCGTTCTATTGAGCCTTACTTAAAAGAACCCTGTAATTTCAAGAAGATTTAGAGAATTAGATGTAATGTACTTGTTCACGGGATTTCATTTCTGTGGAGAGTTTACCCAGATATTATTAGCTATGACTCACATTTTCAGGGTTTTCTCATCTAGAGGTTCTCTGATTTTTTCTTTATACTGTATGTCATTGGATTTTAATTTGTCTTAGATTATGGTTTAAATAAATTGTTTTCTAGATGTCCCACTGAAGCCTTATGCACTCATAGGTGGCACTTTTGGAAGGTGATTGAATCATGGGCCATGATACTTACTGGTGGACTAGTCCACTGAGAGTTTACTGTGCAGCTAGCTATAACGTGGGAGGTTGAAGTCTGTTAGAAGTGGTGGGTCACTGGGGACATGGCCTGGGTCTATTTCCTTCCTTCCTCCCTTGATGTCTCTCTCCTTCCTCTGCCTGCCGTGCCATGAGATGTTTCTCCTCTGGAAGCCCCTCTGCCCCATCACCCTGCCTTGGATCCAGCCAACTGTGAACTGAAATTTCTACAAACTGAGTCAAAATAATTTGCGGGTTTCGGGTATTGTGTCTTAGTGACAAGAAAGTAACTAAGACAGAAATATAATGGTTAAAATGTCAAAAGCAGTAATTTTGGAGGAGGGCTTAGAAGAAACTAGAATAAATTGGTTTTTAGAAAGAAATCCAATATTATTTCGGTGGTACCATGCATTCCTTCTAAAATGAGAGTCATGATTGTAATGGTATTCATTTAGCAGTAGCAAAGAAATAGAAAGGAAACAGGAGGATTTTCTCATAGTGAGTGAATTTTTTTATCTGTAAGAATTGTTAACTCAAGGATGGATTACTACATTGAATAATCTGTTAAATTTAAAAAAAATCATAAAATTTTATGATTATTTTTTCTCATTACAGGGCCTGAGTGGTTATAGTTTGCTCAGGATAACATATTCATTGTTGTTATTGTATTGTTATGTATGGTTTTTTTAAATAAAGAAAACCTCTTCTGAAGTTGGGACTTGCCATTAATGCAATAGTTATGTCCACCTCTTTTCCATGAAAAATTTCTCGTGGTACCCAGGCAGCTCTTTCCTCTCCTCAGCTCTGGCTGCCCTGAGAGGAATGGCCAGTGCTCCTTTGCAAGTCCAGAAACGTCTTTTGGTGAAGTTGTCTTTTTCTGAGACAAGCAGCAGGGCAATCGATAACTTCCCCTTTCCTTCTGCATTTATTCTGAATATTTTATGACAAAAGCTTTTTTAAAGTTAAAAAAAGAAGCTCAGATTTGCCAGTAAATATATAAATCCCCTAAACAAATGAAAAACACAAGAAGGTTTATGACATGAAATAGCAGTTGAAAAAGTGCTGAAGTAGAAACTTTTTAGCACTTAATATTTTCTGTTGTCCCTAACCCTGCATCATTTATTGCCATGGAAAATGTGTTACTAAGGTCCTAAAAATTTCAAACAAAATTCACATTCATGACTGAATCCCAGCTACTCGGAAGGCTGAGGCAGGGGAATGGCAAGATCAAAGCCAATGTGGGCAGCTTGGCAAGATCCTGTCACAAAAAAATAAAAAAAAAAAGGCTGCAGATGTTGTTTAGTGGTGACTACTTCAGTAGTGTATTTAGATAGACATTAGTGTATAACATATATCATGAAATCAACATTTCTCACGTCTCTTAATGTTTTTATGGATCAGTCTGTGGCATGTAAAAAATCATTATTAAGATTTTTTACCAAAAATAATGAAACAATACATATGCTGTTAATTTGTTATGAACTTTAGTACTTCTTTAGGAGATGATTTTTTTTGACTAAAAAAAATAGTGCATTAGCAATTTAATACTTTAATAATGCCAAGGCGATCCGTTTTCACAGATAGCTTTTCTCTAGTGCCTGTTTAAAGGTTGATTTAAATGAAACATAGGCATGTAGAGTGATAAAATCTTAAGGCAGTTGGGTTTTTAGCACTGACTTCAACCAATTAAGAACAGCAATTTGGGAGAGGAAAAAAATGGATCTTCGCTATTCCTAATTGTATCTATCTTGTACAGTTTTTCTGTTAAGACTGACTGTGCTATATGTGGGGTCTTCAGCACAGTGCCTGACACAAGTGAGTGCTCGTAAAATGTTAGCTGCTAAAGTTCTGTTTAGAGCTAATGGGACAGAGGCCGTTCTTTTCATATTTCTGTTTATGTACTGTTCCTCTTTGTTTAAGTGTGACCTCCACTCTCATTATAGTTCTTATTTCATAAATTGTATCAAGTGGGGGTTAAAGATATATGTTTAGTCTTTGTGAGGAACCAAATAAGGGTTAAAGAGGGATGAAAATACAGATAAAACAAATGCAAAAGCATTTACTGCTGATTGCTCAGTAATAATCAACAGTGATGTTATATTTCATGAGCCTTTTAGAATTGTTTGTGTAGGCCGAACCATATGAGATTGCTAATATTTGACAACTACTACAATTTCTTGTGGTTTACTAATGCTGAGATGCTGATGGCTTAGTAAGGAGACAAGATAATTGTTTTAAAATGGGAAGAACTGGGAATGTAGATGATGGAGTTGAGTTTTCTGCATGCATTTTTTGTTTTCTGTAAAATTATAACCAAACAAGTATATTGGCAAGGAGTTAGGTTTTCCTTTAACATAAGTGTGGCAGAAAAGATTGTTGGAAATTAGTCAGGAGACTTGCATTTGAAGTTTTCCAGCTCTGTCTCTTACTGATTGCCTGATCTCTTTTATTAAAAAACTATTTCTTGGCTACTCAACTAGAATTTGGAGTTTACTGTTTAGAAATCCAAATTATTGTGACTCGGACTTGTTGCTTTTAGTTATATGTGCTGATTAACAAATAATCTGTACTCACCTACCTGACTTTGGCCGACTGTGTTTCCGTGTTGGTAATTGATTAACAGTATCAATTACCACTTACTTAACTGTGTCTAACTTGTTGAATTTTAATTCCCTGAAGCATGGTGAATTGTGGTGGCAAAGCTAGATAGATTTAAGTTTTTCCTGGATATTTATTGACGTTTTGGAAAACAACAACAACAAAAAAATAGGAATTAAAGACAAGTACCTTGAATATTTTTTTTCTGCTCTTGCCTTTGTTCACCAGTGGTAATAGCCAGATGCTAACATATTTCATTTCGGAAATATCGCAACATTAATTACTGCCTCAAAGGATATTATTAAAACAGATAAGCCCTGAAAATAAATAAAGACTATATTGCAGGTTTTTGGAATCTTATGCAAATATTTCAAAAATCACATACAAAGAAATTTGGGTTTTCTGTTCCATAGGACTATCACAGCCTTTGAGAAGGTCTGTCAGGAGCAAATCTAATGATGATTCATTCTTCGAAGATAATCCTCATGAGTTCAGAGGCCTGCGATGACATAAGATTATAGATGCTCCTTTTGCTTAATTTTGTTTCCCTTGATTGTTCATATTAACATTTGTTTCCTATTTAGTGTTATAAAAATTGGATAGACTAATTTTTTTAGATTGCTTAATATTTTAGTTGATAATCTTCTTGTTTTAGAACATAGTTTTTAATAAAATAATTCTCAGACTCTTGATTGATTCCTGGAATGTGGGGAAGAATTTGTGGTCATTCTTGTGACTGATTACAAGGTCTTACACGTCTTCAGGATTTATATGGATTTTTGAAAAAAGACTTGCATATTTGCCTTCCTACTCATAAAGTGCTTGAATTTTATAATGATAAGTAAAAATTTCATAGTTCTTGGTAGATTTCAGGCAATTTTCGAGATACCAGTTAGTTAACAAGAGACTATAACCTGAGAATAAAACAAAGTTCTATTAGTTATAATAACCTTGAGGGGCAATTTAAATTAACTATTGAAGTAGTAATGTTGATTTTTTTGGATGCCTGTCTGAGGAGGGGAATGCCATTTAAATTTTCTTGTGTCTTTTGTTCAAGTCGGGATATTGGATAGATATTTCTGTTATGGATCCACAAAAATGTTTTGTTTCTTGTTTTGATTTTGGCTCCAGTGAGATAATTGGTCTATGGAAATTCATAGAAGAATGCAGTATCCTCTACCCAACAGCTTCCAGTTGTTTAGAGTACTATGAATGTAAACTCCTGGTTTCCAGGAACACAGTAGTGTTGGGTTACGTGCAACAGAGTGACATCAATTGTAGTCATATTTCAAATGGCATTTTTGTAACTCTCATCATACTTTTACCTTTCTTCAGTTTCCCACCTTATTTATGGGAGTTCTGTATTGCATGTCAGCTTTTGAGTCCTCCTGTTGGTGACCATGGGGTACCCATCTTTCATCCTGTTCCTTACCTGCTCCACCTGGTGTCACCAGTGTCCTTTGTGAACTTGCTTATTAGTATGCATGTGATGGTCTAATGTTCCAGAAGATACCAGGCTCTGCATCTGCTGCTTCCTCAGTGGTGGATCTGTGACCAAAGATGTGAAGACAGTTGGATACCACCATAGTAATGAAGCCTTTGAAGCCAGTTGGGGCCATAAGAAGGCCTTAGGGCTGCAGTGGCATGCAGTGTCCAGGCAGAAGTGGGAGAAAGCTGTCCGATTTCTCCCCGTGCCTTTTCCTCTTTTGCAGCCTGTTCCCTCCCTGCAGTCAGCAGTTGTTCCTGGGCTTGCAGGAAGGAACAGTTCTGAGCAAGACATTGTGCTCTGTGTTGCCTTTGAGCTCTCCTCCCTATTTCTGGTTGATTTCCCATGAGGTGTAATTCTTTTTAATTAGATTCCTCAGTCCCTCATACTATTAGATATATGGTGGATCACCCTACCAATCATAAGAAGAACATCAGGCCTATTTGAAACTCATAGATTAGGGATCTAGTTATAATACAATTTCTGCTACTCCTGCTACAAATACAAGATTTCATATAGAGCCTTTTATGTGGATGACACTGGAGTGCTGTTTGCCAAGCCCATTTCATCTTTTTGGGTACATAGCTGATGTACTCAAACTGCTGATGACTGCTCCTTTGTTAGGAACAGTCATGTAACTGAGTTGTAGGCAGTAAAAAGTTTATAGAAATGATACGGGTAACTTTCAGGCTGGGCCTATTAAAAACCTTACACATGCTACCCTCCATGTTTTGTTTTGTCTTTTCCCCATTCATCAACTGAATACAGAAGTTCTTGAGTCCTTAGAGGATGGTGAAGACACAGCCCTCTGTGATCTACAACTGGTGATCCCAGGTCCCCAAATCACCGTGTAGGGGAAAGTTGCCTGCTAAGAACCAGCAGCATTATTGTGAGATTATTACCTGAGTGAAAATAAACTTTCAGAGGTCTTAAAACATTGCAAATTGGCCATTTGTTTGTTACAGCTGTTAGTGTTACTCTTTCACATCGTTTTTTAGTAGTTCTCAACCTTTTTCACCATCACACATGTGACAGTTGAGATATTCCCACCTTGTTCATAATTCATTATGGCAGGGAAAAGAGTTTCATGGTCAGAGAGCATCCTATAACCACATGCTGTAAAAATGTCTAAGCAGGCAAACTGTTACTAGCTATAAAACAATTAGACCTCTTCTAGACCAGTTTTAATAGAATAGAAGTGGCAGGAGATAAGTTCACAGAAGCATGAAATATGATTGGCAGGTAAGCAAATGGAGACTGCAGATGAAGTTATTGACTATATTAGTTCCCAGTTAATACAATCATAGGATCACAAAATTCATAGAAAACAAGGGAATTTTATACTGTTGAACTCATTTGTGAGAAAATCTCAGGGCAGGGCTCTTCAATGATGTAAAAAGGAAGGCCTGCATTCCTGTTTGGTCCTGATGATCTTGGTTCATGTCTGTTTACCCAGCATAAGTATTTATGATGACCTTCCACGCTTAGCAGTGTCCCAGTTTGGGAAAAAATATTATGCAGTCATCACTACACTATGACAACGGCAGCTGAGTGCCCAGGGTAAAGGTTTAGAGTTGAAGAAGGAGCTGTTAAACACATAGTTAACTCACCAATTCACCTGAAGAATGTTCTTTAGTTAGAAATACCATGTATCTTATTTAACTTTAATGATGGTGTAGAATATAGGATTATATTTAGTAAATAGAATATTGGATAACCTTTGTTGCTTTTGATATTTTTTGTTCATTTATAATTGTCTCTTTTGAATTTCTCTTGGATGATCTTCTTGGTCCTGTTTTGTCATAACAAATCACTTTGATTTTTAAAAAATGGACACATTAAAGGAAGTAACCACAATATACATAATTTTTTAGCACTTACACGATGTGAAAGGCCTTTTAAATGTAGAAATAAAAACTTGTAAGGAAAATTTTGACAAGATATTTCACGTATGAAGCTAGAAAGCTGAATCTTAAAAAATACCCCCATATTAAAAGAGTATAAGGCAAACTCTGACAAAATAGGTAATACATTTGTGGCAAGTGTGAAAGTTTTATTCTCTGTAAAGGGTAAATATAGATTTAATAGAAAAGACACATTTCCTATGTTCCAGCTTAAATTAGAGCATTTAATACTCCAATTCACTGTTGTTACCTCAGTTTTACAGATGATGGTTAGGTAACTTGCCATGATTAATAAGGGTTAAAGATGGGATTTGAACCCATGTGGCTGTATTCCAGAGTGTAAGTTCTTAACCACAACTCTCCTACATAAAAGAAAAACTGAAAAGAAGAATGCTCAAAGGACATAGCTAGTTCTTACCCAATAGAACCACATACATGTACACACACTTGCACACACTTCCTAATACATAGGGCCAATATATGTGCTTAAGCCTGTTCAAAATTTTAGTAAAAATCAGTACAAATTTTAAAAAACTCTGCAAGTTTCATTTTTGTCTATCAGATTGACAAATCTATTTTCAAATGGGAATCTAAGACTTGGTGGAGAGAAATATTGTATTTATGTGGTTAAGTGTATACTTTTCTGTTACTGAGAATGGTTGCTGATACACCAGTTTTGATAAGAAGTTGATATCATGTATTTCAAACCTTGAACTTTATAGTCTTTGACCTAGTAGTTATATTTTCAGGATTTATCTAAGGAAGTCAATACTCATAAAATCTCACGAAGCTAGATACCAGTTGATATATGCCATGTTATTTTAATAATTTTTAAGGAAAATAGTAACTCAGAAGCAAGCTGGTTAAATGAATATTCAAAGCTATTTACACTAGAATACTCTGCAGCCATTTTATTGTAAGAAAAAATGAATGACAAGTCCTTATGATATATTAATGAGAAGTATGTTATAAATCAGTATGTAAACTGTGATCTGTTTTATTATGCATATATATATAAAATACATATTACATATGTATAAGCCTGAAAGAAAGTTTACATATTAACTGTTATGTTTTTCAGTGGTTGTATTAGAGGTAGTTTTTATATTAAGTATTTTTTTGTGCATTTTAATATATTACATATGATGGATATGTCTTTCTTAATCAGATACAAGTTTTATTTTAAAAATTTGAAGGAAAAGGATTTTGAAGAGTTTTGGTAAAATGCTTGTGTTTTCAAGTTATTTCTTCTGAAGATTATGAATTTTGCTTAGAAAGGAACAAGGAAATGAAAGTGAGAAGGGAGTAGGAATTTCATCATTCTTATGAGGAAAGACACTTCCTATATAATTTTTTCAAAAATCTGTATTAAAGTTTAGGCACAGTTTTGGTTCTGTTTAAGTAAACAGCTCAAACTCTGGTGGTAGTTCTCTGGTATTGGTGGCCAAGGACCAGAAGCCCTGGTTGGAGGCGCAATAACCCATTTGTGCCTCTCAAGCGTGGCCTTTCCAGGAATTGGCTCTACCTCAGTGAGACTTACAGAAAGGGGAAAACAAGACTCACTGTAATGTAATTGAAATTGAGAATTAGGTTTCCATTTTGTTGTATCTAGTAAAACCTGAAACTTTTGAAAATAGCTTTGTTTTTCTTAATCAAGAAACTAGTAGAGGGAATCAGTTTCTCTGTGTTTCCCAAAATACTATATAAAGAAAGCACTGTATTGAATTGATTATGTGTTTTTAAGTGAATAGATTCATATATTTGGTAGAACATGCAGTATTTACCTGATGCTGCCCTTTGCTGATACTACATACAGTTTGAAAACCCGTGTACTATCTGTTTATTTCCATTAACATCCTGATCTAGCAGGAATTCCTCTTCAGAGCCTTTTCCCTTTGGGGACAGCATCCTGTGGGAACACTTCTGTTTCCCTTTGGCTTCCTGTGTATTTAAAGAACTCTTAACAAGAACAAGCGTAGAGTATATGATGACTTTATTTTGTTTTACACACAGACACGAAAGCATTGTTCCTCTGTGGTTAAATATAAAACGAATGAAAATTTTTTCCAGTTTAATAGGCAAAAGAATTTAAGACTAAAGAAGTAGTAAATGAAATTTACTACTGAAACAATGTTTGCTGTTTTTCACCCTTGAGTAGTTTTTAGTTCAGATAGACTAAGGGTTACCTATTCACCAGATGATACGCTGGGAAGGGCTCCAAGTCAAGTGTTTACCGTTGTCTTTTGCCTCCTCTCCCAGGTCTTCTTCCATGGCAGATAATTCTCTACATTTCTTCCCAGCTCTGTCTTGTTCCCAATTGTGCCTGGGACCCTGCTCCTTTTGCTATGGATCATCACCTAGAAATCAGGACAGCTTTTCTTTCTTCTGGTACTATAGAGGGTGATGCCAAGGACAGGCTTACTTGATTACCCATCATGCAGCTATCCAAAAAGAAATACTTGTGTGATAGACTGATAGATACTTGCAGGTAATAGGAAAAATGACTATAACCATAGGAGGAAAAATCTTAAAAATGACTGATTCATCTGATAGTTCTGTAAGTTCAAAAGAAGAAAGCTTTGGTAAGTATTAAGCCTTTCTTAAGATTATCCCATCAAGAATCCTCCTGTTTCCAGCCTTTTTCCATTGTTATGATGTTCTCTCTCTCTACTAGGAAAAATCCTTTTGTTTGAACTTCACCATAAAAACCTCCTCACTCTGTTAAGGTTGTGTTTTAGCCTAGCCAAGAATTGTCCACCCCAACTTGTCGACACAAGGCTTTCCAGTGATGCATTTTCTTGTGTTTGTCAGTCCAGAATAACATGGGCAGGAAGACTCAGAGTAGGTAATATGGAATGAGGCTTAGCTTTCCATGTTACAACCACTTCTGAATCTCTTTACTAGGGCAGAGGTTTGAATATGCCTCTTCATTCTTCCAGCAGATTGCTCGGGAATTGAAACATCTCCTTCCAAAAATATATATAACTGCAATGTTTCATCCCCCATGCCATGGAATAATTTTAAGAGAGTAGTCTAAATCTATGTTGGATTAGTGAGGTCAATGTTTCATCCCCCATGCCATGGAATAATTTAAGAGAGTAGTCTAAATCTATGTTGGATTAGTGAGATCTCTGAGTTGTAAATAATAGAAACCTGATTGGAACTACAAATAATACTAATTAGAGTCAATGTTTATTAAATACTAACTATACACAGTCGTGCTGTGTTAAAGGCTTCATATTAGTTGTTAGTCAACTTAAAAAATTCATTAGCTAGAAACTTTTATCATGGGAAAAATCTCCAGAGAGTCAAATAGTAACAGCTGCCTAAATTTATGCTCCCTCCCCAAATAACCTGCAAATAATACAAGAAGAAGAAAAAATTAAAAATATAATAAAAAGGATACCTTCAGCCTAACTAGCAAATTGAGGGCACCCAGACTTCGCATGAGCTATAAGTTTAAAACAAGAAGTAACCAAATCTCATTCAGCTCCCTTTCTAATGTTCTTGCCATATACAATAAAGGGTTGAAAACTGTACATAAGTAAAAGAAGGGACCTGAGAATTGTATGGAACTAACCCCCAAAGAGAAAGTCCCACTTGGTGGGTGAAAATACTGAAAATATTTCCCGTTTGTCTCACAAAGACAAACTAAGTCATCGTCTGTAAGAGGCATGCCTAAGACAAAATGATCTAGAAAGACCCAGTATGGTGGGCAAGCCTGTGCTGGGCTCAGTGTGGGTCAGCCCTCTGCCTTGGACCACATGGGTGTGGCCAGTCAGAGTGTTTCTCTTCAGCCAGCTCTCTTCCTCAGCTGCTTAGCTACGTGCACGGCAACAGACTCATTTAGAACTTGGTAAAGGCACTAAGTGTTTAAAGCAATGTTAAAGAAAGAAGTTTTAGTCTCATAAGAAGGAGGTACTAGGAAGATATTACACATATTAAAATTTAAAAATGTTTTCTAGAAATTGTTTTTCTAATTACTGCTAAATTGATATTTATTTTTAAGTAATTTACTACATGAACAACAGTAGAATAGAAAAATTAACAGGTGATGAAACTGCTTGTAACAATGCTGTCTAACAGACATATGAGCAGGTGCAAGCCATGTATGTCATTTAACATTTTCGAGTTGCCATGTTAGAAAAAAGTAAAAATGAATTTTATTTATAAGTATATTTAATCTAACACATCCACACTGTATGGATGTGTTAGATTAAATCCACATCTGCATCCATTTCAGTATGTAATCAGTAAAAAGAATTAATGATATTTTTCTTTTTCTTAAAAATTTAGTTTGTATTTACACTGTAAGTCATAGGCATTTGCTAGCATCATTTCAAATGTGTACTGTATTGGACTGTTATGATTTAGAGAAAAATAGTCATTGAGTCATTTATGTGTAAAGAATCAAAACTCATACTTGAATTCTAAAATGCACTTACATCTGGCAATGTATTTCCACTTCCTGACTCAGTTAATTATACCCTATTTAATACTTTCATTTTGTGTTTTGTGTGTTGATTTTTTTTTGAATAAGAGCATATTTATGGTTATCAAATACTATTATCACTTTTCTTTTAATTTTGAAATGTTTACTACCAATAGAAATGAAGAAAAATTGTTCTCTCTCCTCATTTAAATATCAGTTGAAATGTCTTTAGTATAGATGCTTTCTCTGAACATTTGAAACATAACAGCAAGTCCCCTTTCCAGTTTCTTCTACCCTCTGACAATTCCTGTATCCTTTGCATAGCACAGTTCTTACTGCATTTGCTGTATCACATATACTTTTAAAATTATTTCCCTCCCTACTAAGGAGAGAAATACTATTTCCCTCCTGACTAAGGAATACTTCCTTGGTGGGTTATAGAAAGTCTGTGAAATGTGACTAGACAATGACATGTCATGATACAGGACACTGGGCAGATGTGCCAGTGATCAGACACACTGGAATGCAGCATTTGTGACTGAGACAGAAATAACGATATTTATTGAAGTGTAGGGACAGTAGGAAAAAGCCCAAGGTGTTAGCATCCTTTAATGATCTGTTTCCCTACTACCTTAGTCTTTGAGTGGTACTGATCAACAAAGATTGCTTTAAACTAGGTATAGTTGCATATGCCTGTAATCCCAACTACTTGGAAATGGAGACAAGAGGATCACAAGTTGAGGCCAGCCTGGGCAACTTAGTAAGTAAGACCCTGTCTCAGAAATTAAAAAAGGTTGAGGATGTAGCTCAGTCTTCCCTATATTCAATGCCCAGGGCCACAGAACAAAAATAAATACATTCTTTTATTAAGATGTAAAAAGTGGGCTGAATGCTCTCTAGCATATTGAAACTGACTTTTCATGTATTGAATTTAGAGCAGTGATGCCTGCTTCCCTCACAGCAAGACATTTGCAGTTTTTCCCCGTAGGACGCTTTAGGAAGTGTTCCTGCCGAATCTGTTTTGTGGAAGAGATTGTGGAGAATTAGTGTCCTTCCTTTAGTTTTTGGTGAAATTCACCAGTGAGACCATCTGGACCTGGTGTGTACTTTTTGTAGTTGTTAATTATTGGTTCATTTTTTAAACTAGTAACAGATCTTTTGCTACTATCTGTTTCTTCTCGTGTGAGTTTGTTTTTTAAGAAACTATTCCAACTCATCTGAGTTATAGAATTTGTGTTTATAGAGTTCATGATATCGTGGAGTCTTTGTTATTCTCTTAATGGCTGTAGGACTAGCAGTAATGGTTCATTTCTTATATTGGTAATTTGTGTCGTCTGTTTTTTCTTGACTAGTTCTATTGATATTTGTAGAGGAACTTCTGTAATCTTTACCATATTCATTACTTAGAAAATTAAACTGTTAGACTATCACAGAATAAATTTATTAATTTTAGATTATTATAGATTTCCTTTGACAGTTTTTAAAAATCAAGAATTTAAAAATAAAATTAATATGTAGTCTCCTGTACCACCCTCTTCTGCTTTTCCCCAGGAAGAATTGTTTTTAATTCTTCTTCCCTGTGTCCTTGGTGTTCACTGTTATATCTCTTGTTAACATATTTATAGTTGATATTTTTGGTTAATGAATTTAAAAAACCTTGATTGACTATTATAACTGGAAATTTAGAGTCTTACGTTTTCATGTTCTCAAATTTTTCCTCATTCAGCTTTATTTAAAATTAAACCAGAAGTGCTTATAACTTTTATCAATATGGAAACTGTGATGCTACATAATTTTTTTTGAGACAGAGTCTGGCTGTGTAGTTCAGGCTGGCCCGGAACTTGCAGCAGTACTCCTACCTCAGGCTCCCAAGTGCCGGGATTGCAGGTGCACCCTACCGTGCCCAACTGCTATATAGTTTTAAGTGTTTTATATTGAATAATATTTACGTAGTGAATATACTACCCAAGCTATGAAAATGATTTAATTTTTTAAGAGACATAAAGGGATTTATTAGACAGAAATTAAAAATATACCCACTAAAGAAATAGACTGTGGGCCGTTTAAGAGTGAGGGTGATTTAGTTATTACCTCATCTCTTTTCAGTATTTACTGAATGTTCCCTGTGTGTTAGCTTCAGTGTCAGGTGTTATGGAGAATATAACAAAAAATCTGTTTCTGTCTTCAAGGACCCCAAGATTGTATTTTTGAAAGAAAAGATGTGCAAATGTCAATAGAGGCATACAGATATGCGAGGAATCTAACATGAAGTAGGACTTCGCCTGGCCTGCCTAATGAAGGCTTCACTAGGAAAGTTAGTTCTAGAAATGAGTACTGAAGGGGCAGGAATTATTTAGATAGACAAAATCGGGGGAGCAGCTAAATGGCATTGGGAGTATGAGCAGGGGAACACATGACCTCGTTCTGTTTCGTGTTCTGCACAGTAATGGAATTGGACTTGCGGTTGGTTCACCCTACAGACGTATTAAACTTAACCTTGTCATACTCTTGGATAAAGCCATGTCCATATCTTGATTTTATATCATATGAATATTCATGAAAATCATTTCAAATAGACCTGTTGTGCTGTCTGTGCAGCCTGTAAACAGACCCGCAAATAGTGACCCACCATGAGTGGTCCTCCTGGAGGTGCAGCCAGCATCAAACCTGCACGTAGGCAGGAGTGTCATCAGCAAGGTTCCTCCATCTTTTCTTTCTGGGTAATGCAGTGCTTGCCCTTCAACGGGACTGTTAAACTAAATTGATAACAGGAAATAATACTTGAGTCTAAGTTTATTTTTAGATGAATAGGAGTTTATGTCTAATTGTGAGACTATAAGAAAGTTGAGTCTTTATCCTGCAAGTTGGATAACAACTGTGTTTTCATAAAAGTGAAGGATAGCACTATACTTGTAGTTTTATTTGTATTTATTTTTACTAGGAGTATTTTCTCTTTTACCAAGTTTTCTCTAGCTGTTGAGCATATTATATTTTAGACTAATCAAAGACATTAACAAGTTCCCCCCTACCTTGGAACTGAATTACTTCAGAATGTTTTTGTTTTGTTATTATCTGAGAGTTTTCATTATGTGTAAATTATCCAGATGACTGAAATTTGTGGTTGCAGGAGACTTCATTTGCAGTTGGAATTGTATTTTATTTTCGTTAATAGGAATTAGCTCTCTGCTTCTGTGGCTGCTCTCTCTTTGGTTTTCTATAGAGTGTCATTGCTACAATAAATTAGTTTGAGTGTCAGTTTGATAATTAAATAATTTCAGTTTATCTGGAGGAGCTCTATCTAGTCTTTGCATTCTTACTATCCTGTGGTAGATCCTTCTCATGTAAATGTTAGGACATAATATTCGCAAGTCTTATCTTCATGCTTTTTCTCTATGATTTTCTAGAAGCAAAAAATTGTGTATTTCTCATTAGGGTTTTACTTTTAATTAACCTTAAAAAATCTTTTAATAGGAACAATCTCAAATGCTACAATTTCTAATAGCAACAAATTATGGTAGAATAACTGTGGACATTCGTGCAGCCATCACCTACCACATAGCAATGACAGTCATAAGCTCATTTCAGCAAGCCTTCTGGCTGAGTGAGGAGGAAGAAAAGTTATGTCAGTTTGTTGGACTTTTGTGTTTCATTCAATAGTCAGGCATGTGTAAGCAGGAATCAAGCCAATTCTTTTAAAATAAGTCTTTAGATAGAATCACAGGATGATAAGATTTTAAATTTAAAAAGGTTGTTTTAATTGGGTTTTATTTTAGGAAAACATCAGAAGGAAGTGCTCTTATTAAGACCAACATTTATAGTTATTAATTCATTTAAAAGAAAAGTTTCTTGTGGTTGCTGAAAATAGTTGATAGCTTCTGCACACCATAATCTTACTTTTTATAGCGTGAATACATTTCAAGTGACAACATATTTATGTTATTTGCTTTGTGTAGTATACATTTCAACAGTGTATGTTTTCTACAGTATACTGAGTGGCTTTTTTTTTTTTTTTTTTTTTTTTTTTTTTTTTTTTTTTTTTTTTTTTTTTTTTTTTTTTTTTTTTTTTTTTTTTTTTTTTTTTTTTTTTTTTTTGTGGTGCTGGGGATCGAATTCAGGCCCTTGTGCTTGCAAGGCAAGCACTCTAATCACTGAGCTAAATCCCCAGCCCCTTACTGAGTGGCTTTTATTTTTTGTAATTTTTTTTCTTTGAGAAATTACTCTGGCTTAAGTATGAATATGAGGCATGAACAAAAATATGCTGAATATTTCATTTTAAAAATATTTATTGTAGTACTTATTTCCTCTCCAAATACTCTCTATTGTTCCAAACACACTTACCCCATTATTCTTGCCCAGGTCTGAAGCAGTTCTAGAGGTCCTTTTCCCTTAGTGTCTTTAGTTGAGATGTCATGGCTGCCTTGCTGTTGTGAATCAATTTAAAATGTTTACCTTTGTGGTCATTTTGAATATGAGGAAGAGGCACAAGTTGTATACACCAGATCCAGGCAATAATGTGGATTGCCCTATACAAAAGTCAGTGTGTGATGCAGAACATTGTCATGATTGAGGATGAAACTGTCCATTTCTCAGGCCATTTTCTTTTTTTTTTTTTTTTTTTTTTTTTTTTATGGTGCCAGGGATTGAACTTAGGGCCTTGTGCTTGCAAGGCAAGCACTCTAATCACTGAGCTAAATCCCCAGCCCTCTCAGGCCATTTTCTATGCTCATCATTTCTTAAATGCTTCAATAAGCTGTTATAACACTCAAAGCTCACCTATAGTGTTCTTTGGTACAAACTCAGCTTACTAAATTCGGTCAAGGCTAAAAAACACAATCAACTTCACCTTGATGTTGGATCTTGACTGACATGCTTTTTTGTACGAAGAGAACCGGGTGATTTCCAATGAGAACCTTGAACTTTGGTGTCAGGATTAAAGACTAAGTTTCATCTCCCATGATGACATTTCTTAAAAAGCTGGAACTGAAGTGGCACAATCAGGCAACTCTGATAATATGGAGAAGTCATTGCTTTTGTGTGATAGTCAAAATGCTTGGAACAAATTTTGCATTCACTTGCTTCATATTGAAGACTTGTTAAAATGGTTTGAGCAGAACCATATTTGAAACTTGTCATACACTGTTAGTAAGATTTGGTGCGTTGCTTCTTGTATGGAAGATCCCTGCCTTTCTGTTGGGTAGTAGTTGTCAGCAGCACTCACCTTATGTTCTGATCACATGTCATATCGAAACATAAAACACCTTCAAAAACATAAATTAGTTGGAAGACAGCGACAAAGCAAACCATTTTTAGCAAAGTGTTAAAGGTACCAGTTGTATTTTATACTGTGGATTGGTCAGTTGTAAGAATTTATAATTACAAAAAATCTTCAGGTAAAATTTATGTTTTAATTGTTTTATACAGAAATGCAGATAAATATGAAAACTATGAATTTGAAAATGCTGCTGTGAAGATATGGGACAATTGGGGACATTGCCTTTCAAATTGCCAATTGGCTAGCTGGTTGTTCAGACCATTTCAGTGCAGGCTGGGGAGTCTGGGTGGCTTTAGTGTTACTTCTGTTAGCATCATTGAAGCTGCTCAGCTGATGCTTTGGCTGATACCCTGGCTGCATCAGCAACAGCCTAATTCAGCAGCGAGTTGGTGGTTTTCCTCAGGCACTGAATTTGGAAGAGACCTGAGACTTTAACAACTTACCAGATACAGGATAGCCAAAATTGCATATTTTGCGATAATTTTTATAGCAGGAAATATAAAAATGATAATTTTATCAAATTTATTCAATAATTTGGCTCTGTATGGTATATTTTAAAACATTCAATGTATAAAGCAACATTACAATCTGGACAGTAATATGTAGTCTCTTTGTGAATTCTTTTTGCATTATTGTCTTTCTTTGAACAATACACTTTACACTGTCGTGTTGGCTTTTCCTTTTTCCTGTGGGTGGTATAATTTCAATAAAATGTCTATCCACGAAATGTAATGGTGAAGACATCGATGATGGACTTCCTGGTTGGCGTTTTGCTGACCTGTATTTTTCAGTTATTTGGTCTGTTAGACCTAATCTAAATTGTGAATGACTTTTTGAACCCCTTTGTTTTGAAAAAATAACAAATGAGTTCCATATTGTTGGGTCCAGAAGATGCAAAAATATTTTATAATTATTTTTTCCTTGCTTTTTGGTTACAGGACAGTTTGTTAAATGTTGGTCAACTCTGTCAGTACCACCTATAGAATTATTATAATCATTGACCACTCTTGGAATTTTTTTAGTTTCATTTCTTCTTTCAAGTTCTATCATTTATGTATTATGAATAGTTAACAATAAGGTGGCATTTTTTTTGTCTTTCCATTTCATAACACGGATCTTTGCTCTCTAATAGGCTAACATTTCCCCCTTTTTCAGTTTTTTTTTTTGCACATCTTTTCATACTTCCTTCCTCTTCAGTTTCAGTGTCCCAAATATGTCTGTTTTGTATTGTAAAAGAATATCGCTGAGTTCAGGAGAAGAATAAAATTATATCTACTTATGATAAGAGTTTTTATAGATTGTAGGCAAATAAGACATTCTAAATAAAAAAATATAAAAAATAGTCAATATAAAACAAATAGACATAAGAGTGTGTCTCATGCAAACAGGAATTGACTGGTTGAAAGGGCACCTGCCCGGGTGATGCTTGGGATAGTCAGTAAGTACATAAACAAATGCACTGCCTGGGTGATGCTCTGAGTAAACTCTTAAGTGGTTAATTATAATCTTCTGATTTTTTTCCTTTTCTTTCTTTCTTTCTTTCTTTCTTTCTTTTTTTTTTTTTTTTTTGAGACAGGGTCTCACTATTATTTCAGGCTGGCCATGAACTCACTGTGCAGCCCAGGCTGGCCTTGGACTCACAGCAATACTCCTGCCCCAGCCTCCTGAGTGCTGGGATTACAGGCATGGACCACCACACCCAGTTTAATCTTCTAATTTCCGAGCAAAGGAAATGGATTGTTGGTAATGTTCCTGGCCATTCTTGAGTTGCTGTGATAACCAGTCGATCCCCATGGCTACTTGGTCCTTGTCCTCTCTCCTCTTCCATGGCCACTTGCCATATCAGACCTACTTTGCTTCACACTTGGATGACTGTGTTTGTTTCTGTCCCATCTAGTTGTTTTAAGTCAACCCTGTGTTCCAATTCAGCACACTTATTGATTCAATAGATGTTACAGGTAGACTCTGGTTTAGGTTCCCCATGAATGACTGGTCAAGGAGCTTATCCAACCAAGGGGTGACTTTACATATCTAAACTCAGAAGTACCTGCCAACTAAAAATTCTGGTGGCTGCTGTGGCTAGTTGAAAATATATCTAAAACAAATTTAAATCTAATAAAACTGTATTGGGGCCTACTACAAAGCAGTATGTTGTTGTTAATGAGGATACCTTAAAAACAGACATTCTGAAACATAGCTCTGTTCTGAATACATTTACATTTTCACATGGATCAGTACATGTTCCAGGAAGAGCACATCCAAGTGCCTGTATGATTAGGAAGAATACAAGGGGCAAAAAGCAAAGGAGAAAAACCAGTGTTAAGAGTTGTTGATAAATAGAGTGAAGCTTCAGTTGTTGATAAATAGAGTGAGCTATTAAGGTTAGATATGAATTAGAAGCTTCTTTGAAGGAAGAGAAATACCATTCTGAGTGGATACTATTGAGAATATAACTTTGCAATAAATATGGAGGGCTAACTTCTAACATTAAAATGCATGCCTATATAAAACTCTACCCTGTTTAATGTTGCATTTCTCCGTCAATTTTAATATTCTTCCTTTTTTCATAGATTATACTAAAACAGAAACAATTCATCTAATTATATTATTTTCAAATTGGTAATCTCAAACTAGTATTATTGTATGGAAATTTTAGATTTCATATGCAAATTTAAAACATTATTTTTCGCATATTGTTTGTATGAACATTCTGAAAGTACTATCCTGAAAAGAAGCCTTTAATTTTAAAGCTCCACAACACCTTAAACTCTAAATTCTGTCATTTACCTACTCTTTTAGCAAGATCATTAGAAATATTTGTGGTCAGAACCCCACATTCCATCCTTTCCTCTCTAACCAGTGAATGTTTTTTGGGGGGCAGGGTGCTGGGGATCAAGCTCAGGGCTTTGTTACCTGATAGGCAAGCATTCTACCACTTGAGTGCTCAGCCCCTGAAGTGAATGTTTTTTAGTGGAAACCACAATCTCTAGTTTTGGAATAACAAGCCTTATTTTCTCAGATTCGCAGTTTTCTTAATGCTACCCACAGAAATGTTTAATTCCATGTTATCCACAGAATATTAAGTGGTCTTGTGTATGAGAAACTCCTAGTTGTAGGAACCTCTCTTCTGCTTGTTAGACTTTTCTCAACTTTGCATTGAAAGTCCATTTAAGGTTAAAGATGAAAGGAACAGGGCCACAGCACTTAGTTCTCCTGAAGCTGCAGAGGTGTGTGAAGAGCAGAACTTTGCTCGGATGGAGAATCTACACTTGATCTTAGCCAAAAGGCCGAGAAGCGATGGAAAGTCTGAATCTTTGGTTAAGGAGTTAGAAGTAGTCTACATTAGCATGGAGTGCTTCTATATACTGTTTTGCTTCAATTTTAGTTCTTTAAATGAAATAAAATTTGTACATACTATGTGAAATAGCATAGATATTCTGACTGAGACACTACTGGCAAAAAATTGAAGACCTGTATGAAAGGTCTCCCTTGTGATTAAAGGGTACAGAACAGCCAGGTGTGGAGCTGCAGGCCTGTAATCCTAGCACTGTGGGAGTTGAGGCAGAAGAATCTCAAATTCGAGGCCTGCCTTTTCAGTTTAGTGGCTTAGGGAGATGCTGTCTCAAAATAAAATATAAAAAGAGGGCTGCTTCAATGTAGCTTCATGTGAAGGCCCTGGGTCCAATCTGTCCTACAGGGACAAAACAAAAGTGCAGAACAAATTGCAATCTATTTTGATGTTTCATCATTACATTGAAAACATTGTAAGCCAGATTTTGACATTTTAAAGATTTGTTAAAGGTTTTAAAACTGAGGTTTAAAAGTTAAAAATTCTTTTTCTTAGGTCCACTATCTGCATGGATATGCTGGCTACAGGAGATAAAGTAAACTTGGTAGGCTACTTGTGACTGCAGCTGCCAAATGTCCCCATTCTGAGAAAAAAAAAAAAAAGACATGGTTATTTTACAGGAAATACTGTACAGGACTGTGGTTTATGCAAAGGAAATGCCCACAAAGAAACTAAAATAGTCTTAGTACTTAATGGTGTACTTTACGCTTGAAATAGAATTGAGTTGATATAAACAAACCTTACTTTTAGGTTTTATGTTCAAGGCTAACTCTAATATACTTTAATGTAGCGCATAGCAGTTACTTAGTATTTTTACATGGCTTGCTGACAGCATGCAGCTAGCAGAGGATACTATATAAAGACTGTATAAATAGTGGGAACAGATGGTTGAGGGACAATTGTTTGACTTTAGCCCTGTCAAACAATGAGTCAACCCAGATTTAAAACACAATAGTGCTGTAGTAAGCAGCACTATCATTCCCTTTCATTTGCTGAGAGACAAGCTGTAGACTTGTAATTGTCCTTTTGTAATTCTTTTCACAAATCATTTAGTCTATTTTACTACATTTCTCTGTGGAGTTGGTTGGATCATCATGGCAAATGGACCAATTTGTGTGGCTAGACAGCAGAGCAGAGTGTGCATGCTGCCCCACAGCACCCATAATTTATAATGTAAGAAACTGTTCATTAGACTTCTTTACATTTGCACATCTGTATAAAAGAGAGCTGAAAAGAGCTTTGGAAATGATGTACCCCAGACCTCTCATGTTGCAGGTGTATCAGAGAGGAGAACCTAGTTTTCAAGGTTAATCACCAGGCTAGGTAGAATAATGGCCTCCTGGAAATATCCATGTCTTAATTCTGGGAAACTGAATATGTTACCTTACATGGTCAAAGGGACTTTGCAGATCTGATAATAAAATTAGGAACCTTGAGATCGGGAGATTATTGGCATGTGTGATATAATCATATAGACCCTTAAACACAGAGAACCTTTCTCACCTGCGTCAGAGGGAGACGGTACATTTCTGGATCTGAAGGTGGAGAAATGGCCCTACGCTAACAGATCATGGGCAGTCTAGAACTTGGAAAAGGCAAGAGAAAGGATTCTTTGCTAGAGACACTTCAACTTGGCCTGTGAGAGCTGTGTTGATTGTCTGACTGACAGAAATGTAAGGCAATAAATATGGGCTATTTTGAGCCACACATTTGTGGTAATTTGTTACAGATATTGAAGCTTACAGAAAGGGCACAGGTTTTAAATAGTTAAAGTGAACAAAGAATTGGTAAGTAAGTAAATTAGCATATCAAAACAGACTGTCAGGGCCCAAGGAAATGCAAGAAACAAAAGAACAGGTCCTTAACCAAATGAGAGACCTCAGGGAAAGTGAAATACAAATGAAGCAGCTTGCTTTGCAAGACATCAAAGACCCACCTACAACCAGGAGCCTCCCTGCTTTCTGTCACATATACTGGTCCCCAGAACTGTATAAAAACCCAATAGACCTAAACATCTATGGTGTCCGCCTTATGAACTGCCCCTCTCCAACTAGCAGAGAGCTTCTCTTTTATTCTTTGTAATAAACACACATTTGGCCATTCCCCACCACTCACCCTTTGCTGTTTTGTAGGCTTTCATCTTCACTGCCCCAAAACAAGGACCCGAGAACTAGATCTGGTTACAACATCATAGAAAACTAATGCACTCATCGTTAGGGGTTAGACCAGTTTGGGTTCCAGACCTTTGCCTTAGACAGTGTGCAGGGCTCTGTGTATCACTGAATCAAGTACTTCTAAAGGCTCTAACCCCTTTGCACTCCTTTCCTAAGAGTTAAGGCTGGGATTGGGTAACAGGGAGTCACTTCAGAAGTGTTTGCTGATTGGTGTGACTGATGTCTAAGCACCAGGCAGAAGTTTTAGAGAAACTAAGTGACAGAATGAATGCAGCTTGGAGCATTGATTACTTCTACAGGTTCACTCACCATACTTTTTTGATTCTGGAGTATCTAGAGTGCTGCCCGGGGTGCCCAGACACCTTGGGCTGTGTCCAATCTAGATGTGGCCTTACTCTTGTGTCCTGTGTATCAGGACCCTTTTGAGTAATTCAGAAGCCTCCAGTTAGTCTAGAATGGAGATTGGTCACAAATAACTGTCAAATATGTAAACTCAAGATGCTAAATTAAAAGAAAAACAAAAAATGTTTGTTAAAATTTTCAAATATTTTTAATTGACATAATAGGTATACATATTTATAGGCTACAATGTAATGTTTTGATGCATGTACATATAGTTGTGATGTGAGGAACAAGTCCCCCTGATCAGACCAAGGATCAGGAGAGTGCAGCACAAAAGAGACTTTGTTTCTCTAGTTTGAAAGAACAAGCACCAGCCTAATAGACTGACACACCCCGGAGTGGTTACAGTGAGCCATTTAACTCCTAGCATGCAGTTCCCTTCCCCCTCCTAGCACGTTTTCCTTCCCCCTTTCCTCATAGGCTTGAATACTCCAGAGATGCAGTCTCTGCAATCAGCACCTATAACCTTAGCCAGGTTCCTTCTGTATAGGTTTTGGTGGGGGGAGGGTGCGCTGGTGCTGGGGCTTGAACTCAGGGCCTTGCGCTTTCCAGGTGAGTGCTCTGTCACTGAGCTAAATCCTTAACCCCAGTAGGTTTTGAAAGTAAATGATTAAACTATAGGAATAACTTCTTATCTGCCAGTGCTTTTCTAATCAGAGTTAGCATAGTGAATCCCATATGTCATTGAGTAACTACCCACCTTGTTTAGAGACCCTCTCAGATGCAAGACCTCAGTCGTGCCCACAGGCTAATAGTAGTTTTTCACGCATAGTTAAAGACCTTATCTGAAAATAGACCACTTTAAGTTTTAATTTCTTATATGTAGTAAGATAGTTTAAAATATCTATCACCTTATACCTTCATCTTTTCTAATTTAAAAAAAAAATTTGGTTAGTATATGTTTGAAGTACATAATGATTACATTCCTTCTGTGGAGTTGGCACATGTATGCAACGTAACACATTTTAATTATCTTTTCATCCCCTCCTGCCTCCCATCATCTCTTGATCTCCTTCCCATTTGAGAAGGATGTATCTCCCTATTCTTATTATGGTTTTTTTTTTTTTTTTTGCTCTTTATTTGTATTTTAGGCTTCTCATATAATAGAAACCTTGCAACAGTTAAGCTTGTCTGTCTGATTTATTTCACTTAACATTATGGTCTATAGGTGCAACCATTTTCCTACAAATGACTCGAGTTTATTTATTTTTATAGTATATAAATACCACTTTCTTTATCCATTCATCTGTTGATGGGTATATAGGCCACTTCCAAGATTTAGCTATTATGAAATGTGCTGCTGTAATTATAGGTATGTATGTATCCATTAATAGTAGTATAGATAGCACAGTTGGGATTGGGAGACCACTTCCCCTCCACCCACCTGAATTTGGGCAAAACTCCAGGGCAGTTCCTCCTTCCACTGTTTTAAAAAAAAAAGCAAAAAAAAAAAGCAGAATTAAATATACTAAAGACCCTAGAAATCTCTATAGCCCCAGGCCAGGGCACATGCATGTTGGATCTTGTGCCCTGACCTTCAGTAACTTTTCCTCACAGAAACCTCATTAAAGGTTTATACTTATGGATTGTATCTCATGTATATAATTTGATCAGAGTGGATTCTGGGACAGGTATGTGTGTTGAAAGCCCCTGAAGATGACTCAACAGCCTGTCAATCATTCCTGTCAGTCTTACCCAGAGACCCAGTGAGAGACACCCAAGATGGGTGTACTTCTTTTAAATTCTGAAAACCTGATTTCTCTGTGCATTTTTTATTTTCCTGTTGTCCCAATACCACTTTTCTGTTTGTGCCTCATTTTTGTCAGACCTGTCCCTGAGCAGCTTCAATAAATGTAGCTGCTTTTTCTTTTACCATTGGATGTTCACTTGGAATTCTTTGCTTGCCCTACACAAGAACCTGGAATTTGTTGGCTCTTCCTTGTGTATCAGTGTGATATCTTGAACTCTTTCAGGATCAGTATGGAGATTCCTCAAAAAACTAAAACTAGAAATTCCATTTGACCCAGCTATTTCTCTTGTAGGTATCATCACAAGAAAAGCTTTTAAATTTTCCTTTTGAATTTGATTCTGACTTCCCCAAATCCCCTTTTAAAAAAATTAGTCATTGACAGAAGTGGTAACAGTATTTTAAATAAAATCAGTGGTTAAAAATATGAGATTAAATAAGGGCAACCCCTCAGAAAATGTAATCCAGAGACTTCCTGCCATGTTTCATGCCATCTGCCATTTTGACTTGTTGGTTATAGCTTTTTAGAACACTGTTGAAAATAATTCTTTAGCCAAGTCCTTTATTAAGTAAAAAGAGTTCCTTTTTCATATCTGATTTGTGTGACTGGGACAATGCTAATCTACACTCTAGAGAATTTCTTTCTGTATATCAATAAATTCTTTTTTGTTGTTGTTGTTTTTTTAACCAAGAAGATTTATTGATACATTTTAGATACACATAATGATCACATTCATTATAGTTAATTTGTACCTGTACATGATGTATCTTGGTTTTTTTCCTCCTTTCAACTTGTCTTCCCCTCCTTACAACAGTTTTGTTTACATTTTTCTGTTTTTTCCTCTTTTTCTTTTCTTCCCCCTCCTCCTTCCCTAGTTCTCCTTCCCATTTGAATCTTTTCTTTCTTTTTCACAGTATGTTTTATACATTTTTGCCCTTATTTACACTTATGGTTTCTTGTACCAGAGAAACAATTCGATATGTACTAATGTGTATCTGATTTATTTCACTTAAGAGTATGTTCTCAAGGTGCTTCCATTTACCTATAAATGTTTCAAGTTTGTCTTTTTCATGGCAGAGTAGTACTCCATTTAATTAAAAAACCTACATCTTCTTTATTCATTCATCACTTGCTGGGCATTTGGGTTGTTTCCAAAATTTAGCTGTAACAAATTTTGTTGCTATAAACATTGTTGTGGATATTTTGCTGTGGTATGATGCTTTTAATTCTGGGAAGATACCAACAAGAGGAATAGCTGGGTCAAATGGAGTCTCTAGTTGTAGTTTATTGAGGAATCTCCACACTGATTTCCACAATGGTTGGACCAGCCCACACTCCCACCAACTGTAGAAAAGAGTCCCTTTTCCCCCACAGTCTGTCAGCATTTGTTTTTGTTCGATTTCTTGATAATAGTTCTTCTTTCTGGAGTGAAATGGAATTTTAGCATTGTTTTAATTTGCTTCTCTCGAATGACCAGTGATGTTGAACATTTTTTCCTATATTTATTTGCCATTTGTATGTCTTTATCTGAGATGTGTTTATTCATTTCTGCTGCCCATTTTTGGATTGAATCTTTAAATTTGAGAGGTCTGATTTTTTTAGTTTTTTAAACATTCTGGATGTTAGACCTTTATCTGAGGAACAGCTAGCAAAAATTCTTTCCCACTCTGTGGGTTGTCTCCCAACTCTGTTGATTTCTTTTGCTGTGCAAAAGCTTTCTTAATAGGATGTGATCTCAGTCACTGATTCTCTGTAATAAATTCTCGAGTCACTGTTTCTCACATATGATTTTTCTGCTGATTAGAAACACCTCAGTGAACTGCATCACACTCACTTTTATCATTGGGTGTAGGTCGAAAAGAGAAACCATGATCACTATGACCATAGCTGAAAATGTGAGGTACAGGACCCCTAGCCTTGTTTGTGAGTTGTTTTTTAAAACTCATCCCTGGAGAGTGAAAGTAAAGGTGAGAAGTAAAATCAGATAGTGGTTTTTTTCTGTTCTTCTGAGTTGCATGTAAGTGGTTCTTCTACTTTACCTCTGTCTGGCTTTGTTACTGATAGTTTTATTTGCTTAGAGAGGCATGTTTGGATGTCATCATAGATAATTCAAGGGAAAAAGAATGGATAAAGCTAAAATATATTTAAATTAAAATGCTTAGGTGAAGATAAGAAATACATTAAAAGGGTAGTTGAGTTTCCCTTCTCTGAAATACTTGGGACCAGAAGTGTTTCAGATTTAGGATTTTAGGGTATTCGTATACATATAATAAGATATGTTGGCTAAAGGAGCCGAGTCTAAACACAAAATTATGTTTCATATCTGTTTTATACACATAGCCTGAGGATGAATTTATTCAGTATTTTTCGTGCACTTACATTTTGACTTTGACTCTTCACGAAGTTGTGGAATTTTCTACTTGTATCATCATGTCTGTGCTCATAGTGTTTCAAGTTTTAGAGCATTTTATTTATTTATTTTTTTTTTTGGTGGTGCCAAGGATCGAACTCAGGGCCTTGTGCTTGCAAGGCAAGCACTCTAATCACTGAGCTAAATCCCCAGCCCTAGAGCATTTTAGATTTTGGACTTTTGATTTATGAGAAACTAGCATATTTAAATTGTTAATTCTTTTTATTAAATATTTTTGTAAGAGTTGTAGAGCAAATGGTAAATACAGTGGAACCTTACATTTTTAAAATGAAAATCAGGAAAAGGTGGTAATATTTACTACTTAGATATTAAAGAGTTCTCTACTTTCAAAAATATAAATTAGGCTGGCATAATGCCCTTTATTTTCCATTTGTTTACTTTTTATAGTAATATTGGTTTCAGATCCTGTCCTGAAAATCAATTTATGTAATGCAGAAAATAATTTCAAATACTTGACCTTGTAGCTCGTGTAACCAAACCTTGACCTACCTGTTGAGTGTCATAAAGCTTAAGTGCCGGAATAATCTTTGGCTTTTCACTGGGATTGGAAGACAGTCTGTCCTAAGAAGCACAGGTCATTGGTCAGCAGGCTGTTTGCCAAGGTTTAGCACACTAGAGCAGTAATGAAAATATGACCTTGTATTTGCATGGCAGTCTTCTTTATTCCTGAACACTTAACACTTATATTATTGCATTGTGCTCCATTGCGAACTGTAACACAGCAGACCCCGATTCTTATTATCTCTGCAAATAAGACTTGGAAGAATGAGTGACTCTAAGGGCTAGTAAACAGTGGTAAAGAAAAACTAATATTCAAGCTTAAAAATGTACATTACAATTTATAGTTGAGAATACTTGTATTTCATATCAACGAACCCCCTTAAGTTAAACTTACCAAGATTAACTGTTCCTAGCAGAGACCTTGTTACTGTTGATGCCACATTTCCTTAAGGGGATGTAGGATTCTTTGCATGCTTGTTCTGTGTGGTTGGGTTGGACAAATTGTAGGAAGGGATCCCTTTCTTACAGCTAGCCTGTTACAACATGGCTGTGTATAATGAACATGAATCTACAGCATGGTAAGGCAGTATTTGTGAATTGTCTTGACGATGGCATAGATACCATAAGTACAGAAAAGGAAAGTCAGCTTTGACTGGGATAAGCAGGAAGAGATTCAGAGGGGAGGTGACATTTAAACTGAGCTTTGAAAGTTGACTGAGATTGGTTAGGCAGACATTTTGTGAGAGCCTATTTATTTGATAGAAAAATATGGGATTCTTTGGGCAAAGACATTTATACAGGAAAGGTCAAAGCATTTGTGAGGAAGCAGCAGACCAGTCTGACAGAATGAAATTTCTGTAGGTGAGTAGTTATAATCATTCTTCACATGAGCATGAGAAAGTGCCTGATTTTTCTCTGTCAGAGTCTGCCTGCATTCCCTTCCTCTTCAATCTAGTAAGGAATAATAGACTGTGGCAGTTTTGCCCCAGTAGGTTACTATCTTTGAAATTAATTATGATATTTGGTGAAGGCTAATTATACAGATTCTCATTTTCTTTTATTTTCATCTTCCATGATTTTATTAAAGAATCAGCAGGGAGGTATATGTGGTAAAGATCCACTACAGGTAATAATTAGATACAACTTATTATGCAGCCATTTTAGACTGACCTGTCAGCATGTGGCAGCCCTGATAGCTATGCAAGTTATATAGGTCAAGGGCAGACAGATATTTTGTATAAGAGAAAAGATTGGAAATAGGTTCTTTAGGCCATATAGCTTCTGTTGCAACTACGCAAATCTACTTTTTTAGTAGAAAAGCAATCACAGACAATACACATGTGAATGAGTATGACTTTGTTCAGTAAAACTTTATTTTCAAAAACAGATAAGGGAACATATTGGCACACTTGTGGTAGTTTGCTGACTTCTGTTTTAGAGATGTACGTGATTATCTCATTTCAAGTAACCAGACGCTAGATTTCCTGACTTCCTCACATCTGTGCATTCTTTGACTTCTAGAAATAGTCTTCTGTGTCTTTTGGTTTATACTGCATTTACATTATGTTTCTTCTAATAATTTCTAAGATTCTGTCAAGGGCAGTGGTGGCGAACCTATGGCGTGCGTGCTGCAGTGGGCATGCAGGGCTCTGCTGGTACATGAGCCAAGTTGCCCAGCTGCCCGGCAGCCACGCATCGGGTAACACTGCACTCAGGGGTAGTGTTGGCACTTTGCGATAAACCAAGTGGGTTTTGTGTTGTGGTTTGGGCACTTAGTATTGAAGAGGTTCACTGTCACTGGTCTAGGGCCTAATAAATAAACCATTGTGACTTACCATTTTAGTTATTACTAGTGATTATGAGGAATATATAGGTTTATTGTTAAGACAAAATACGCTACCCTTTTAAATCATTGCATTTTTCTTAGGGCAAAATTTTGGCAGTCTATTGAACTGAAAATGTTGTATAAAGTGTACTGTTCCTGTAAACACACATATAGATAGATATACACGTTTAAGTATGTTTAATTAGGAAAATCTGAGCCATACGACCTGTAATTCCAGCACTCTGAGAGGCTGAGACAGAAGAATTGAAAGTTCAAGCTAGTCCTAGGCAATTTTGAGACTTAGCAAGACCCTGTCTCGAAGTAAAAAAGGGCTGGGGATGTAGCTCAGTGTGAAGGCCCTGGGTTCAGTCCCCAGTCTCTCTCTCTCTCTCTCTTCTTCTCTCTCTCACCACAGACACACACACACACGCACACACACACACACACACACACACACACACATACACACACACACATCCCTGTAGGTTTGTTTGGAGTTATACTCAATTCCTGAGAAGACTGGCCATATCCACCTCTAAAGCCTCCTTAGTACCTAACAGTAAAGCTTGGTACAATGGTATTGAAAATCTACATGATATTATCCATTTTATCTCCTATATAGGATTATTACCATCAATTTATAAATGCATTAATAATTGTTTATTAAAAAGAAATCTTCACTTTGTGTTCCTCTTTAGTAGTCATACCATTTTTATTTCTCTTAGAAAAAATTCTTTGAATATTCAATTCAATGAGATAATGGCATTTTAACTGTTTATTCTAGAGCTCGACTCATAGTAAAAGGTACATGAATGTCAAAAAAAAAAAAAGAAAAAATTCTTGAAATATGTATCCTGTATATATCTCGACTTCATCACATCTCTTTCACTTTTTAGTTTATTCCAATCTGGCAATTGTTCCCATCCCTACATTTTTTTTTAAATTTTTTTATTATTTTTACCAAGAACATGTATTGGTACATTGTATACATAATGATCATAATCAACATGGTTATTTTGTACCTGTACATGATACATCTTAGTTTTCCCCCTCTTCCCCCCTTCCCCTCCCCTCCCTTCCATTCACCCATCCCTCCCTATTTGCAACAAGTGTAGCTACACTTTACCATTTTTTCCCCTTTCATCTTTTCTTTTAACCTTCTTTTTTATCCCCCTTTTCCCTATCTAGTACTCTCTTTTGAATACTATCTCTCTTTTTTCTTTTTTGAACAAAATATCTATTCTACCCCTTTGTCCTTATTTACACTTATGGTTTCTCATATCAGAGAAACAATTCGATGTGTACTAATAAGTGTCTGATTTATTTCACTTAATAGTATGTTCTCCAGAAACATCCATTTACATACAAATGACTCTAGTTTATCCTTTTTTATGGCGGTGTAGTACTCCATTGTGTAGAAAAACCACATCTTTTTTAGCCATTCATCAGTTGTTGGGCATTTAGGTTGTTTCCAAGACTTAGCTATTACAAATTGTGCTGCTGTGAACATGGTTGTGCATATATCACTGTGATATGATAATTTTAATTCTTCTGGGAACATACCCAGCAGAGGAATAACCGGGTCAAATGGAACCTCTAGTTGTAGTTTTCTGAGGAATCTCCACACTGATTTCCACAGTGGTTGGACCAGTCTACATTCCCACCAACAGTGGAGGAGGGTTCCTTTTTCCCCGCAGCCCCGCCAGCACTTGTTATTGGTTGATTTCTTGATAATAGCTATTCTTTCTGGAGTGAGATGGTATCTTAGTGTTGTTTT